>DWLR01000890.1:0-21311 GCA_018246295.1 Papilio alexanor hazarajatica | reverse complement strand
CATCTGACTTGTTTCCATAAGTCTTAAATTTTTTAAAGTATTTAAATTTTTCTTTGATGGTTTTAATAAGGGGTAAGTCAAACCACAACGGGTATGTTTTCTTTTTGATTATTTTACGGGGTATATGTTTATTTTGTAGATTAACTATGGTTTCATTAAAGAAATTGACAGAGTCATCCATTGTCCGTTGCGAAAACTCTTTGTCCCAGTCAATAGAATGAATGTCTTTATTTAGAGAATCAAAATCACCTTTAGTGAAAATATATCGTACTCTCGTAGCACAATCCAAATTAGGCATTAAACTAACTTCGATGTCGATTAATAATGCTGGATGGTGGGGGTCGATAGGAACTAGAGGATCGGTGCACTCAGCTACTATGGCTTTGTTATTCGATAGCACTAGGTCTAGGACTTTACCATGCCTATTAGTAATACCATTATATTGCCCAAGGCCCAACGTATATAATTCGTCTACCAAAAGGAATTCATCATTACTAGAAAGGTTCTCTGGACTAAAGGATAATTTGTCAGGTCTCCATGTGATATTACTTAAGTTAAAGTCACCTATGACCATAAATATATCAGAGTTATTAGTGCTATTCATTACTGAATTATTAAGCATAGACAAAAAGTTATTGAGCTGTGAAGAGAAAGAGAGACCATAATTTTGTTTACATAGATAAACAACACACATATGTAAATTCAAATACTCGCGCGAATTGTGGTTCTTAATTCGTATTTTTAGCCAAAGATCCTCGGCTGTGGAATGTGAGTTTGGTTGTGGTGTAGCCAATAGCTCCCTCCGCGACGCAATGAGTACACCACCGCCACGGGACTGTCCAGTCAAATCATAATCTCGATCTCGTCGCCATACCATGTATCTATCGTCAAAAAATTCCGAGTTTGAAATTCCATTAGATAACCACGTTTCTGTCAAGACAATAACATCGTAAGAATTTAATAAAACCTGTCGATAAAAAATATCTGTTTTAGTTCTGAGGCCACGTACGTTTTGATAATATATATTTAACTTGTTTCCACTAATAAACGTAACCGTAAATCGAAACAACAATATTGTAAGAATTAGGTATGACTACTGTCTAAAGATTCGATAATGGAAAACATCCATGCAGCAATCATGACCAATATTAAATAAAGGTTTATGTTTATTTGTCCATGGATGTAAAACATAGTTTTATTTCCATCCATAATTTATTGTTTTAGAAGGTTACCACGAAGGCGAGGAGGAGTCGAGCGGAGGGGCACTGCGGGAGCGGGAGCTACGCTCGCTGCACCGCACCGTGCCCGCGCTGCGCCGGCGCGAGCTCGACACCAGGCCCATCAAGCACCACTTCTACCCAGAAGGGGGTTGGGGGTATATACTTCGCCAATATTTTAAGAAAGAAGAAGCAAACGAACAAGCGGCTCTCATGATGTTCAATGACTAGTTACACATAGACGTCCGCAACAAACCGGTCCTTTTATTCCTTCTTTACTTCCTGATAAAAAAGGAGAGGAGGGAGGGAATGGAAAAGCCCCGTACTACACTTATCCGGCGTGAAGCAGAATCATAAAATACTTCTACATCACAGCAGTCTTCTGTAAGGTTGTGGGTCCGATTTTTTATTTTTTATTAAAAAAATTGCGAAGCTCTGCCATACAAACACACCTTAAATTAATTAGCGAAGCGATCGGAAGATCGTACTGCTAATTTATTATATGCGTTATATAATAATTCTGTGCCTTAGTCTTGAGAGTAAGCGACTTAAATTTCATAAGCACAGAAATATCAACTGGAATTAGAGTATTATACAAATATATATGCTGTGCAGAGAAGTAAAAAAAAAAAGTAAATAAAATAACGGCTTAACTCTCGTGTTTTGTGCCTGTTACGCCGAAGAAACTGTATCAGGACAATTTTCCGAATAAGGAAATTCTTACGTTCTCCAAAGGACCGGGATTCTCTGGACAGCCCTGGCGTTTACGAAATTCCTTGTGATCGCGGCAAAAGTTACATTGGAGAAACAGGGCGCAACATCAATACGAGGCTCTCTGAGCATATCCGCTGTATACGGAAACTCGATAGCAACACCTCGGCGGTGGCGGAACACGGCCTTATTTCCGACATGTCACATTATATTAGGTTCGACAAAGTAAAACTGCTGGCCCGCGAGAAGAATTTTATATCCCGCAAGCTCCATGCAGCAATCGAAATCGTCCGTCGACCTAATTATAATAGAGATAAGGGGTGGGCTCTACCGCCTACATGGGAACCCGTATTGTTGAACGCGATGCGGAATAACATCGACAATGCGGAAGATAACATTGTGGACATTGTCAGTGTATTTTGCGACCCGATAAAAAACATTAACACCACGTGTGACATAAACGCTTCGGCTTCGAGCTTGTCATCACCGCCGTCGCACACAGTGACCAACGTGCCCCCCGCGCCCCCGCCCTGTCGAGTCGCTCGTTGCGGGCTCTGGCACGTAGTGTACGGCGTGACGCGACCGCGAATCAAGCCCAGTAATCCATTCACATTCGCCCTGATGAAGGATCCCCGACGGGTCTGAAACTAGTGGGTATACACACCGAAAACACGCCGTTAAGCCGTTATTTTAATTAGTTTATTAAAAAAAATGTCTGACGAAAGTTTTAATTATTTAAAAACAAAAATAGTTTTGTATCGTCTAATATTGTTTGTACGAAATAATTTTGTGCTATGCTTTGCACAAAAAATTCTTTCATTCGGTACGTTATTATTTTTCTAATTAATTATTAAACAATAATGAATTAGAAAAACTAATATAAAATAAAACATATTGAATAGAAGTCTATCTTATTTTTATCCACTTCCCTTTCTATTTGTTCGTCTTATTGGTTTTATCGTGCCATTGGCATCGAAAAAAAAAACGTAAAGACATAGTATAAGTATAATTGAAAAGTAATCAGATCGTAAAAGTCCCAACACATCCTTTATAGTTCTCAGACGTAGTATTTTATAGTCGGCTTGTTACGAATGCTTCAAGATACATATATGTACCTAAGCATTTTTATTCGAGATAAGAAATCATACGAATAAATCCGAATAAATGTTGCTGACATACTTCGCAGAATTAGTCAACTGATTTGACAATAGATAGGCCAAAGGACCTTTTGCAGAGAAAATTCCTTGAATAGCGACAGCAAAATGTACTCTACGTTCCAAACAGATCTACTGGTAACCAATGAAAACTTAAGAAAGCTATTGGAATATTAAGGCATCGTAAAAACCATAATAAGAAAAGCCGCATATTTAGGAAGATAGATTAAGTAATGATATTGATGCATCAAAATATACCGTTAAATTTAGCGAAAATACTAGAAATTCAAACTCAAAAGACTCAGGTGACTGAATAAAACGCAAAGAAAAAATAATAATTAGCGAAGCACAATGTCTTTATAATTTATTATATTTATAGTAGATAGAATTAATCTGCTACCATTTTCATTGGTCGCTTATATTATCTATACATAAAGTGCAGGTTATCTACAAAAATACTGTACAGATTATATCTTCGTTATTTTAATTTCCATCCAAAAATAAACACAAACATAAATATAAGCTTCCACACAATCTCCTTACCCGCATCCTTACAAAAGTTTACTACCATTTTATGGATTTTCCCGATAAAGGATCTTAAATTACTTTTAATAATAACACATTAAAGATACTATTACTATTAGAAGGTTATCTATTGTGTCGAGCTTGTTAATTTAAATAATTAAAATAAGGTTTTGTTTTTCAGTTGGATCGTATGCGGGGCTGCGTTCTTGGCCCATCTGTTATCGACAGGCTTGCAGCTAGCGTATGGAGCTCTACACGTGTATGCTTTGAGACATTTAGGTCCGGCAGCTGATCATGCGGGTAATTATGTTATTCGAGGACCATACCAACTATTATTGAGAGCTAGCTTAGCGACTTTATCAACATCAATTAATTACGTCGATTGATTTGTATTTAGTATCTTAAATATAACTTTAGCCTAATTTTAGTATCTCCTTCTGGACAACAATAATGACTGCGACCAATGTGATTTTTTTAAAGTATCGATTAGCTAAACTGACATCAACGGTATCGGTTTTTTATGCAACTGTATTTCACCTTTTAATCTCTCTTTTTTATTCAGATTAAGAGCGTGATTTTATTATAAAAGAGGTTTTAATGAAAACTATTTAAAAGGAATTCCCTATAAAGTTTCAAAACTCATGCTATTCGGCGAATAGCAAATAGCAATATAATAAATTAATATATATAATAATAAATATAACAGTATTATAAATTACGAAATAAAGAAGAGTAAGTTTATCGTCAGCTAAATGTAGTAGTGCATTATAAATTATAAAATAGGCCATTAAGAACATTAAATTACGTAGCCAGCCAAAGACACGACGAAAAATCCTTTCTTAGTCTCGTCTACATCATGAAAGAAAGTTTTGTCTTCAGTTTGTTCCTAAATTGACTAATTTGGCTGTGCTTTAGTAAGAAAGACGGTAACAGTGACAGATTTTTATTTTATATATAAGTATAGATTATAATCATCATCAGTCCACAGTGTTACTACAGATAAAATCTTATTTGGAGATACGCACTATACATTTCGCTGAGTCACGTTTTCAATTGATTTCCGTACCGTAGCACATGTAAGAATGGAGGAAATTGATTTTATTAAATTAAAAATAACTTCTGTTATAATTTAAAGAAGAACCTATCCTGTAATCTTAGCCTAATCATAGCGAACTCAATTATTATTGGCTCCAACTCGTACACATAGTTGTTAAAATTGAGACAGACATTGACCTAATAAAAAGATTAAGAATTATTTGGTTTTAGGAAGACTTAAGACCTATCAGAAGCCCAGTAATTTTATAGCTGGTGGCTGGAATGTGCAATATTTATTTTCATGTAGTTAACTAAACGGAAAGTGCAAAGGCAAGGCGCATGGAATTCTTTTTATCGCAAACTATCATTAGGAGGCAATTTTTACACTAAAGCAATGAGTCAAATGCTCATTTCATCAAGCCAAGGATGTAATTTTATTAAACCACTGAGGTATCTTTCATTTCAATTTCAGTTACATTTTCCTTCATTATTCTATGTTCCGTATTATTTTAAGTTTGCGTTTAACGAGTGTGTGAACAGATTAAATCTTTAAAAAAATGTAATGACAATCTTACTTTCTTTTAAATAGTAATAACATTTGTTTATAAATGCAATCTATTAAATTAATGTTTGAGCACTGAAGCTTAAAATATGCGGTAAAAGTAATTTCAATTGTTAACAGGGCCTTTGTTTGTTGTTAGGGCGGGGCGTAAGACTATATTTCTGTCAGATCCGGATTTCAAATTATAATTTGGGCACAGCGTAGACAAATTTAATTTCAGCAACGGAAACACTAAATGGATAATTTTGTAATAAAATGTCGTTGCCTTTTGTTATAGTAATTTTAAAATAATACAAGTATGTTAATTATTTTATTTTAAGTAATAAACTCATAAGTTTTATTTTAAGTATATTATCAGAATACAGTAAAAAAAAATCTAGGTATGTAAAAATAAATAATAATATTAAGAATCTAAATAACTAAGACGGTTTAGCTCATGTTCCATCTGTGAAAGTATCGACTATTTTCGGACCTATCAGAAGTCCATTATTAGGGTAAGTCCGTCTCGTACTGCGAACCTGGGCTCGCAACTAATTAGAACTCACAATTGAATACAATTGAATTTATTAACTACTGCTATACTAACCTGAATATAATAGTAATGTAATTAGATAAGAGAAATGAAATTTAAATTATATATTGATAAAGACATTAATGACACGCTAATTTTAATGAAGAAATTTATACACGTCTATCATAAGGCATGGTTTGTAGCTTTCTCATTTGAGTTACAACGAAATGAAGCTGATGTCAAACCTCTCCGTCGCTTATATTATTGTCATTTGTGTATGGAGTTAACTCAATAACTCTCTGTACTGTAACGTTTGAGTACGAAAAAATATTTGGATTAAGTTTTTTTAAAAATCTTAACCCTTAGCAGACGAATGCCACCATACTCGCGACATTACAAATATTCTAAATTTTCACTTCAGCCTTTTTGTATGAACATATCTGTTCATAAAACACTTATTATTACTAAGTTACTATAAAATCCAATAAAGCGAATATTAATTATGCACTTATCTCGCTCTGGAAATAAAGCACTTAATTTCTTAAGAATCCGTCGGCCTACTGGTTCTAAAAAAAATGCACCCGTTCGTTAAGTGTTAAATATGAATCTCAAAATATCGTATCGTAGAGTTAGGCTCACCCTCCTATAACATTTACCTTAACTTAACTTAATATCTACCTCAATATATCTCAATAGCTCAATTTGATCTGCATTTTTTTAATATTCGATAATCATTAGAAAATAACGAGGCAGTTTTAAATTAGTGTTCATATATGTATATCAGGGACGTTGCAATTATCATTAAGAAAATTAAAATTCTGGTGCAGTGTTTGCAACGTGTCCACAGACTGTGATTGCATTTAAATATATATAAACGAACGAATGTAAATTCAGTGGTTTTGAAATTTATTGCGAGATCATTAACGTTTCTTGTATTCTCGGAATTATTAAAAGATTTAAAAAAAATAAAGCAAAAACATTATACTCAAAGCTTACAATATTTTTTTGGTTAAGAATGTGAGAAAAAGCAAGCAATATTTTGTACTTACACAATTTTATACAAATGACAAATATCACTTGTTTTTGAATTTTCTAATTTAGCCTTTTATTGAGTTGGAAATTATGATATTAATTTTATTTTATTTCTATATTTAAGGAAAACCAACAGCTATAAGCCATTTAAAGGTTCTCATCGATATGCCTATATCATATTAACAAAGAAATAGTGTTGTGAAGGAAAAAACACAGAATTTAGTAACAACTAAAAAAAACTGAACTGAACCAAAAAATACAGTAAAACTAAAACGTACTAAAGAGATAAAATTAATATCATGGGCATTACAATTGTTGTCAAGACAACAAAATAATCGAAAGGTAATTTTAGTGCTGGCCAACTTAATCTCAAAATTCGCATGCAAGGTAATATGTTATTTGTTACTGAATTGTATTAACGCCAGAAGAAATTAATTTAAACGACATCAGTTAATTGGAAATTAGTTGCCACAGTGTAGATACCTGAATCACTGAAGCATATTCTACATTTTGTAATAAAAGACTTGATACATTTTTAACAGTTGATTTGATTATGGTGATTATGGTGATAAATTTGTAAAAAATCGTATCACACTAGTCTTGTATTTTGGTGACTGCAATGGACAATGTTGCGATAGACCTACAAGTTGTTACTTACTCATCGTATTTGTATTCGTCTTTTTGGTTAATAGTCTGGGCCGGCGCTATCTGCGTGGGTGTCTCCCGGGCCGCCGGTGCTCTGGTCGCAGGTCGTAAACGATCACCCAGACTGGCAGCCCTGTTGGGCGGTCTCCTGCTACCGCTAGCCTGCCTCTTCACATCTTTCGCTACACAACTTCATCAAACTTTACTCAGCTATGGTAAGTAAAGGTAGATGAGTAACAGCTATGGTAAGCTTACTCAGCTTTGGTAAAATAAAGCGATGATGGACTTCCTGTTTTTGTTTAGAAAATTGAAATGATCTAATTTTTCTGAACTTCATTTTCTAACATAAAGAATGAATCAAATATTCAAACAATATTTACTATGTAAGACTCCTCTATACAATGACAAACATCCTTCAACCTAATCAAGATTGACGGCATTACTTATTTTTTCAAAAAGTTTATATTCTAATTTAAAAAGTTTTGTGGTCATCCCCTTATCCAGGGAACTAAACCTAATCGGACCCAATATAATATATCGTAACTGGAATATTGTGACTTGAAAAAAGAAAACTAAAATATTGCCACAGCTGAATATCGTTCAATTCGGTATTTTAGTTGTCGGGTAAAAGAGATCGTAACTGAATGACAATTACCTCCACGTCAAATAATTAAATGTTGTTCAATAATAATGTTTATCACAAAATAATAACGAATTAACTTTTCAAAAATATTCGTTTAAAATAACCACATGAGAGAATTAATAATAAAAAATTACAAGACAAATCTATGTTGCCAAAGTTAGTAATGATATTGGTATGCGTAGATGTATGGATGAAGAAGATGCTAGAGATGTAAGGAAATCCGTAATCTATGCCTACTCTTCTTTGTTAGGAATGTTCTGTATATATGTATGTTTAGGAATCGTTCTGGGAGTGGGTTGTGGCTTAGTCCGCGAGGCGGCGGGCTTGGTGTTGGGCGCTTACTTTCGTCGTCGTCGTCAGTTCGTCGAGTTGGTGGCGCACACCGGCGGTGGCGTGGGCATCGCACTCTTCAGCGTAGCCTATAAAGAGGCCGTGGGGTAAGAATATGACGGTTGATGTACTTTATTTATATTATTAGTATTGCAGTCGCATCACTTTGTTATTTACTTTGGCTAAGACTTAGTAAAACCGAACAAACCAAAGAAATCTATCACTCTCTATTTCATACAATCATAACTGACTTTGTTGATTTAAGTTCGGAAAAGTAAAGAAAAACTGTAAATGTGGAAAATGTAAAAACAAGCTTTCTCATCATAGCTTCAAAATCAATGGATACAATAAAAGAAAAAACTAATCGCTTGAATAGATCTGATCGTATTCATCACGCAATTTTGTTTTCATATGTTATTTTCATTTGTCAAAATATATTCGTACCAAAATTATAATACTCATTTGTAGAGTGCGCTCAAGCAATTTCCCCTCTAACTCGTTTAATCGTATTTAAATGGAACTTACGAGTACTAACTGGAGTGGCGCAACGACCCAAAGTGGGCATTGGTCTCCGACAAAAGTCTCAACTAGTGTCGATTCCTCGTCATTTCAAGCCACCTCAAGATCTGCCACCAGTTTCTGTGTTTTACGCATACGCCACGTACCATCCTCTCTCCGTACTGACTAGTATTTTTCTTTTAGTACTCAAATGATATTGATTATAACCATTCCCACAGTAAACTGGGATGGCGACTAGGTCTGCAAGCTGTGACAGTTGTGCTGGTCCTGGCGTTTTTTCTGAGTGCCGTGTACCGGAGCGCGTCGCTATATCATCCGCAACGGCGGGCAATACAGCATTTAAAAAATCAAAGACGCAAGGTAAAAATAATTCTAGATCTTTAATTTCGAACCGACATTTTTTCCAAGTATGTCATCAGAATCTTTTTTGATTTTGTTTTGTGGTAACTTAATAATTTTAAATGACGCTTAGTTTAATAGATCATTTAAACTATGCTATAATTAAATTTTGAATACGCGTACGTTCATTTCCTAGAAAATGAGAACTACCGTATCTAATGCATCATTATTACTGATTACTGGACTTAGCTAAATAACTGTATTACTTACATATTTATTCAAAATAATTGTGTTATTTTTAATCTACTGAGAATGGAACGAGGCATAGTTGCTTAATACTGTACTCGTACTTATCTGTAGATTCTACCACGACAATAATATAGCCTTTTTGACACAACTTTTATATTCATAATTTAGTCGGTATGTTGGTTAATGTAGAGCTATTTTTATCACCTTAAATATACATCACACATTACAGGTTAAAGAAAAAAAAGGATTAAGAAGTTCGCCTTTTATTGATTTAAGCTCGCTCCGTTCTCGACCTGCAAAAGTTTTGTCGTTATCTACAGGCTTGGCAGCGTTTGGCCTTTACACTCCGGTCTTTTTTTTGGTAAGAGCGTACGTACGTGTCGAGGTTTATCAAACAAACAAATTATTAATATCCGATAACTTTTCAGGCGTTACAGGGATTTCAGGAAGGCTTGGAGGAGAGTGCACTCGTCCTATTGCAAACATTTTTGGGTTTTGCTGCTGTACTTGGTTGCGCAGGGTTTGGTCTCGTACTGGTACGCCCATCAGCACAGTGCCTGGTATCAAAACAATATCTTTGTCAAACAGCTATGTTAGGCATTGGTAAGTACGTAGTAATCGATTATGAATATACATATAAGTGGAATTTAGTATTAAAGTTAGTTTGTATATTATTTATTTTAATCATGCTACTGTGATCCATTTTTGCTTTCAGGAATTTCAATGCTTGCCTTAAGTAGCGTAGAAGGTTACCATGGTTACGTACTTTTCGCGTGGATGTATGGTTTATGCCTAGGGGGATTTCTCTATTCAATAAAAATGCTGACAATGGAACGCGTGCGAGGTCGACACTTTACTAAAGTTTGGAGTACGTATTTCATTCGACATTTTTAATACCGATTTCAAAACCGGTGAAATGACTTTTAATTATTTCACATAGGTTTTGTACAAGGGGCTGAAGCATTGCCGGTTATCGTTGGTGTACCGATGACGGGGTATATCAATCAGCAAGCACCGCGCGCCGGGTTTTACTTCTCGACAGCAGCTACTCTAGCTGGAGCACTGATGCTGTTCTTCGTTGGCTTTTCGAAGCGTGAGCCGGAAGCCCCGCCACTGCCGCCCGCGCCCTCATTTACTGACCCTTGCGCTTGCATGACGCCGCCACGATGCGAACCCGCATGGTGCGCGTGTAGTGCCGGCGGGGCGACTGCGTATTGTGCGTGGCCAACCACCACTTGCACCACACGACTGCCTAAGTCTCTCTCATACGCTGCACCCCTCAACCGCACGTGCTGTTCCGCAGCGAGTTACCCAGAATGCTGTCGTTCCGCACTCCTGCGACCCTCGCGCAGCGTCCCAGAAGGACTTGGCAAATGTCCAAGCCCATGGAACCGCACAAACTCATGTAGGGCTTCTTGCAATCGTCGCGACGTTCATCTAATCGAGCAAATCACTACATCCGTATGATACTTGTGAGAAATAATACGAAACAGTTGACTGCAAATGTAATCAAGTGTTTGATTATTTTTATTTATATGGTCTAAATTGCGAAGTGTTTGTGTAAAAAATAGCGAAGTTTTGACATAAGGATTCTATTATATAGCAATAAACGCATGTGTAAAATTCAATTATCAATTAACGTCTATTTCATACTCGTCGTATTAACTGGCATAAAAGACTTTCACACTTTAGTCTGAAATTTCAAAGTTCAACATTAATCAATCATTCTTTGTTTCACATCAATCATTCATTATTGAAATTCAAGTGGCTCATACTTAGGTACATTTTTAATTAAAATATTTCCATTGACTTCCACAAAAAAAAATTGTGAACTTATTAGGAGTTTGTATTGTATTATAATTAGCATTGAATGTATTCTAAACCAATCTATACTATTGTTACAACATTTAAATTAAACAAAGTAGAACTTGAATAGAGTCTCAAATTAGAACTTCTTTTCTAATTCTTGGAATAAATACTAAGGGACCTACATATTCTAGATTAATTAGTCAAATGCAATATTTCTCATAACTCTACGATGTTTTTGTTATAATATATAAACGAATTTTATATAATAATAATAATGTTTTTGTACGAAGTTAAGGTTCTGTTTTATTTGACAAATACCTTTAAAGGAGATGTTTCCTTATTGTTTACAAATACACCAGTAATGAGATAAAAATTAAAGAGAGAATAAAAATTAATTTGGGCACAACAGCCAAATTAATATGTTTATCTTTGAACTTGGCAAACAAACGTATAAATCCTATAAAATCAGTCTTTCAGATTAACCTTTGAAAATCAACTAATAGGATTTTTAACGTTAAATGCCAACCAGATTATTTAGTCATTGAATGTGTAAAGTTTTTCAAATTTAATGTGATTACTCATTTGCTCACGATAATTATGGGGGGGGGGGGGTATATTTCCTAATTTTAATATTATGCATGTTGTAGCCAAAGATCTATTAAAAACTAAATGACATGATAATAAAATAAAAACCCTGTCAAACTACTTCATATCTTTAAGTTTACGAGAAGACAATTCCCTTAAAATTTTATTAATCTGGTTAAATAAGAATTGTTATCTCAGAACTACTAATGGAATTCAAAATTAAGATTTATGTACCTACCTAAATTTTGTCAGTGTTACAGTGTAGGAAATGTCAATTTTATCTGAATTACATTTTATTGTACAGAATGTAGTGTACTTGTATATAATAAATAATGTTATATAAATTTACGTCTTTAATTTTAACTTTTTTATTCGTACAGTTTAAACAGTGGAAGAGTCCAACAACAACAAGCATCTGTAGGACGAATAGCCCGCTCGATCCGTGAAATACCACGACCTCACAGGAGACAGGCGTGAAGTAGAAGTATTCTGCGTTTCGTCTGATTTTAACGCTATTCCCTCAACACCTTCCTTATTAGAAAAGGGTGGGAAGAGAGAGAGGATTTGATGGGGAAGTGAATGGATAGGAGAAGGACATGTCAATATTTCTACCTATTAAAGGTAGGCAACGCATATGCAAGTTGCAATTACTTGTTGCAGATGTCTATAGGTTGCGGTTAAAAAATGGATTATTGAAATAATTTACTAACATTTCTTGTAACCAACTAAGCTTAAAAGCTAGGATATGGTTTACGACAATAGTCGAATGGCGGATTTGAACCCACGACCTCACGATCGGTAGCACGTACTGTTAACAATCTATTGGCGCTTCAAAAAATTAATAAGTTTCAGAAGATCGAAGTAACTTATGCCTATCTCTGTCTCTCTATTCCCCTCTCAAACTAATATAAACCAATGTACCTGACAAAACATTTTAGGAAATTCAAAACATCTTAAAATATCAAAAGCAAAAAATCGTTAAAATGAGGACGAACTCTCAGGACAGGACGAACGCTTGTACAAGTGTAACAAAAAAAACGTATTGCAATTTAGTAACTCTGTTTTCTTCAAAATGCGATTGACATCGTTCCATAACCCCTAAATACAATACAAATCGCCTTGTGGACATCAAAGCATTACATAATTAAATACTGTAATAAAATTTTTATTTTTATCAGAAACGTATTCCTTATTATATTGTGCAATTTACAATTCCATTGTTTCTATTTCGTACACGCAGATATTTACGGATACTTAATCCCGCAAATAGGTTTTGATTGTTATACATCCCTTTGTGAGAGCAAAATCTAAAATGATTTAATAAATACGTCCTAAATATACCACATATTTAACAAATTGTTACTTGAATATAAGATTATAATCTCTCTACCTGCTACAAAATTGTTAAATACCAGTCCATTTTATCGAAAATAGCTTCAGGTTATGAATTAATAACACAACGGATAAAAAATTTAAATTAAGAACTTTTATACTCTATATGAATTTTCATGTGCAAGCTATACGATTATGAAGCGCTATGCCTTTATTTCGAAGAGAATACAAACATATTGAGCGTTTAATATAAAATTAAAAGACCCGTTTTTTTAATAGGCTCAATTATTGTTATGTTTTTTCTTTATCCGTTATGTACAACGACACATTACTCGTAGAATGGGAACAAATGTTTCAGGTTGCTAAGTACATGTCGCAGCGGCATAGTAGACCTGTATCAAATAAACCCACGATTTGATCCGAGTGCGATAATTCTTAATGCGATATTATTTGTCAAGAAACAGCAACATTTATAGAATTCATTTATATACAGTTTTATAGTACATATTTACTTATTATTTATTTATTTCTTCGTTTTGAAATAAGTAAATAAATATATTTTTACCCACAAAACCATGTTGATGGTTTGACTATGGGCTCGAGTCTCCGTACATTATGCATATTCAAGACAATGGAAGTATATAACAAAAAAATGACAAAAATAATATATAAATAACATCATCATGGTATATCTTCCCGGAGGCCGCAAATATCGCGTGTGAGCTATAATAATCACGGCCTACTCTTGACGTCAATACAATTCATACGTGGCAAACAATATCAATAAATTTCATTCGTCTAGACCAAATAGACAGTAATGGTTTGCAGAAGTATATAAAGTTTATTTGAAACAAAGATTTTTAAATACCAAATTTATGAAGTTTTGAAATATTCAAGATGTTTATTTATATACCATAACGTATATTATTAATCTTGGTCATTGAAATTAAAATATATTATTCCATCAGTCACTATACATTTTTATATAATAATCCGCTTACATCTAATTAGATAGAGGAATGTTCATTTAATTAGCTGTACGATTCAAATTCATTACACGATTTTGTACTCTTAGTTTAATTCTATCCATCCACAAAGAAAGAGTAAGCGTGTACTATGTATCGCGTGTACCGTGTACCTATGATATGAGAGTTCAGTTCGTAATTATCACTAACTAACATATTACACGAATATAAAACATTGATACAAAATAAAAAACAAATATGACAAAACAACAATGCTAAACAATAATTTACTAGGTGGGTTCAACTTCCAGATATATTTTTTTCGTTCGGTGTGAGGGAATCAACATTTATCTAAACATATGTATGTCGACCGACGACGACGCGTCGGCCTTACAGCCTTTTTATACTTGACATTCAAAGAGTGTATTCGGAGTAACTTCCATAGAATATCAAATTCTTAAAATAGAATTTGCTGTTGGGTGATTCAGCACTAAAAATACAAAAAAAAATTCTAAGGTGGTTCAAACTAACCATTCCATATATCCTTTCCCATTACGCAGCTGACTGTTGGACGATGGTTACCACTTTTTTCCATCTAGAATCCTAGAACAGATATTTAATGATACAAGATGTAAAGAACTCTAGACACTGTGTACATAATTTGTAATATTTCGTCAATTAGTTTTGACTACCTCCCTCACTACAACTACTAGAAGTAATCAATTTAACTTTATTGTTCGCTAAATAATCGATAAAGCGTTCAATTAAGTTATTTAGAAATGCCAATTAATTTCGTTAATTATATATGTCATTCGTATAACTCTAATTTAAACATACTGTCCACGTTTTGAATTCAAATTAGTAGTATTACATGCAATAATTCTTAGGACACAAGAAGCGAGGCAAGTTCTATTTCATGCATTGCAAAGCGTCAAGCTGTTAAGGACTAAGACGAATTGCTTTGTTACATTTGAGTCGCAGATAATATTTACTTAGAAAACAAACATTAATATACTACACGTTATTCCAACGCAATACTACTGCGATATTACGTAAATTTAAGAAAAATTACTGGAGGAAAATTACAATAACACGAGTTCAAACATGTAGGCTCCAGTGAAAATTACTTTTGAAACCATTCTTAACCTGCTTAACTCATGAAACCGTGTTTGTAAATAAGTTTGTTACTTTACATTTGGCATTTTGCAAATTAAATTCAGCCTTTTGCAATAGTAAATTGGATTAGTTACATAGTTGATTAAGAGAAAAACCTATAATTTTCTTACAACAAAATCAAATACATATGACAAAACGTAAGAGCTTTAATTTTATTTCTGTACTGTGGTAAATGCAAACAGAATTTTCATTTCGCTATACTGTATATTAATGTAATTCATACACCATTATTTATAGGTATATATATGTGAGAGTCTGAACGTTGGCAGCAGCCAAATATTACAACCACATATTACAGCCAATACTACAAAAAAAACTACACCAACTAAAGCTAACATTTCTTTAAAAAAATAATCTTAAATTTGCAAACATATAACGGTATAACATTCTCTTACCAAGCTTTCATCACCGAATGAATATGTTATATTTTATTCAGGATTCAGATCACGTATTGCCTAAAAAAAAACATTTACAAATTCGACACATGAAGCTACGTAACTTTATGCCACATACATATACTCGTATGTACCGTTATAAAAATATAACTATGGTTACTTACGTATAAAAGTTTATTATCAATTTTATGAAACACGAAAGAGTGAGCATTGTTTAGGTATGGTACATACATATGTAAACGTTAAACCTAATACTCAGCAGGTGGTATTTACTGTCTTCAGTTTTCCTCGAAGAAGTATTTCGAAAAGGCAATTCGTTTTAATTGCACTGTGATTACTACGTTCTTTTTAATTTATGGATTGATTTTTTTGTTTGCAGTTAGATCGTCATTTACGATGTCAGTTCCATAAGGTAAATGCAGAATGATATGATGATATGTTTGAAATGGTAAAGTATGGTTGTTTTTTGTTAAGCAATTTAATATATTTATAACACATTTTACAAAATTTCTAGTAGTAATCAGTTCATTTTCATAACTTTAGATAAGCTAAATATCACAGGTTTCTGTTTTCCTAATATTTTAAAGATAAAATAAATTAAAAATAAAATAACCTTTAGTGTCCAAAAATCCATAAACAGTTTCATAAGGCTCTGTCTTCTGAACGACAAAGAGTCAAAGATCAGTTGAAAGTTTTCCTTTCATGTATTATTATAGATTATATTTCGTAAACCATTTACAGATTATAAATACAGAACGTTATTTATGTTATTATGTTTTTAGGTTTTTGCCCTTGATAAGCATGATAGAGTGGCATATTATAACCCGTGATATTAATCTTGGAAATATGCCAACGAACGATACATTGAAAAGCTCATAAGGTCGTGCGTGAAGCTTACATGGTTTATGGGCTTATAGTAAATACATTCACAGACCGAGTGTTTCCACGCAGATACATTTTATTTACATGAACCACCAGTGAAACTCTTTGAATTTTTATTACCGCATTTTTTTTAATTCGACAGTGAACAGAATCATCATAACGGTTGAAGAAGTCTAATGAATAAGTATGTAAGTGCTTAACCTCTTCACGCTATATCATGAACCTCAGTTGACGACACAATGAGTGTGGAAAGATAACTAGGTGGACGACTCTTACATTAGTCTTTAAAAACAATGTCTAAAAAGTTTATTACACCTGTGACTTTCAAAATATATTTATCCAAGTTATAAAAGTTCGAAGTAATACTAATTTTAGGGATTAGCTAAATTTTCAAAATAACGATAGTCGCTGTATAACTAAATTGATTTAAAAAGAAAATAGCTTACGTTTTGAAGGCAAACAGAATTTTTTTAATTTCATATAGTTTTAGCTCTACAATTATCTATAAAAAAAGTGAATGGTTAAATTATTTGGTCACGAATTACTGGTTCTGTGGTCTGTCTAGACGAATTTCTGTTCGTTTTCTGACACCAATAGCACTAAGATGTCCGGTAACGGAATGCGCAATGGCTTTCCGATAATTCTAAAGACTAAAAACGTGATTGGATTTCAAAACGTGAGTAGAAATAGAAGTATCGCAACAAAGAACGCATTTACATTTTAACAAATATGACAATTTACCATTCCCAACGTATATCGTGTAATCAGTTACAGAACAGTCCATCGCCCAATTATTCAAATTATCAAGCTCTGTTTTTATCTGTGAGTTTTTAATTCATTGAACAAACATAAGTTCTCTTTCCGCGTTCAAAGAGAACAAAATTTTCTAAATTTAAAATATCTCAAACTACAAATATTTCAATAGGCAGTTTTTATAGTTTTGTAGTAAATAGACTTTTGCATTAAGATATAAATACGAATATATAATTTATCAATATCATAAATAAATATTATATGCAATCTCATGGTGTTCTTTGCCCGGCTAAGTTAATGTTTCAATCACTCATGGTTACGTTTTAGATAAACTGTATGAATATATTTTTTTTTATTTTGTACATCATTATTATCAATCACTAAGCAAAGACCCTTAACCAGTATCCTAACATTTTTCTTGGGTTCTCTGAATATCGCTCTTGTCTAGTATGGAAACAAGTTTGCTATCTGTAGATGTTTGCCAATTGCTCAAAATGTAACACAGTGGTATCAAATACATAATTAAGTAGGTATTAGCTGCACCTGCAATGCGTTGCGATTCTACGCAAACTAAAAAATGAAAAGTCAATATGACGTCAAAAAAGTGCTGAAAGTTTCAATAAAGACGAAATACACTATTTTATTTGCATAGATATAGATTTTTTGGGCCAGAAACCCTCTCGGCCGTAATCTACTCAATGGTTTAGAAATTGACAAGCATATACATAAACGTTGATGGTAATGAAACATAACTTGGTTGAAAAATAAAATGGATTTATTCATAACGCGGGCTTGTTCCCATCCCTTTGATGTTGACACATCTTTGAGGAAACGATTTCTATCTTCGTTTACAAACGTTTCAGATTTTATATAGGGACGTATGCCCCGAAGAAACACCAATTTATATTTAGCGAATATTGATTGTATGTATATTCAATTTGAGAACGTTTCATGTGAAATGGATTCATGTTTATAATAATCGTGTTTTAATAGATTATATATGGTGACTGTTTGATTTGATTTTTTTAAAACAAATTGTTTGACTACTTACGAATTAATTTTTTATTCGCTCTTCAATATTAACTCGAAAACGCCTTGAAGATAAGAGTGAACAGCGCGTTTACCTACGGCCTAGTATAATATATACTCGTAGTTCCGGACAATTAAACTCTTACCGTATTGCTTGTTTAAAAACGAAACGGAACCATCATATCAGCAAACCTGAAATCTAGATGTAGGTACATATATCTAAATATGTCTATATCTATGTAATAAAAATAATGTCCATTATTAATTGTAATAAACTGAATCAAACTCAATCAACATTATCTATAAATAACATTACATTTTTTAGTTTTAAAGCCAATTTACTTACATCACAAATTCGTTTAAGGCTTCGCAAGATATGTTTCAATCGTTTTAAATTTCATTTCATGCGAAACGATAGTATAAATGAGACTAGTGAAACCGCGAGACCTGCTAAAACTGTAGAATGAGTTCGTAAACTTTGATGAAACTAAAATTTATACCTTTTAGTATAAAAATATTAATAATAAAAAGTTGCAAATGTTAAACTTTTTGCATAGCTTTGAGTAAATAATTTTACTGTTCCATTTTTTTGTGCTAAATAAATCAGTTTTATAGCCCAACTGACAGACGAGTATTATTTTTTGAGGTATGTATGTTCGTATGTACGAGTAAGTACTGGAGGGTTATACAGTCAGCCGAGATTGTTTTTTTTTATGAAATACTAGTTTATGATACTTGTTCCAAAAGAAAAAAAAGTTTTGAAGTCTCATACGTGTTGTGACAAAAATGAACTTTAGCGAAGTGACAAAAGAAATTTTATAACACTAATGAAAAAACTGTTTGTGAATATGTGTTGCTGACAGGCTAATTGGTTATTTTTCTGATATAAAATGAGAGTTTTGAATGTAATGTGAGAATCAAGGAACATTGCACTCTAGTATCCCAATGAAAAAAATGATCTTAGATTTACACGCAATATACACTAGCGCCGCGGCGGAATATCAAAGAAACTAACTGAGCGGGAAAATTCAAACCTGAGATGTAGAATACATAATCAATATAAATTTGTATGAAGTAGGTTGATTAACTGCAAGCATTGCATGGAGTGTTACTTTTCAGGAATTTTCTTTTACGCAAAATGCCTAAGATATTACACCGTGCAATTATTATAAACCTACATTCAATAAAACAACAATACAAATTTAAAAAAAATATTACAATACAAGTACAGTAATAATTATGGTGCTGCTATTATTATTATTTTTTTGTTTATTATTTTCTATCTTAATCATTTAGTTTATCTTCCTTCAGTTTCCTATTTTTTTTGTATAATTATTCTTTGTTTTTCTCAAAATCTTGTTATAATTACATAAGGAGTTTTTAGTCCATTTGGTATAACAACATAAATATATTTATTCACGTAATTAAGAGAATTACAGAATAGGCCAATGTTATATCTTGAGCACATATTTTGGCACACTTAGCGGATTGTCTGTGGTTGTTACGAGACATTTTATTTTTTGCTTACACAAAATCAATAACCTAAAAATGTTCTGTCGTAAACTAACACTATCGAAATCTTAAAACTTCCTACCGTTATATACTAGCAATTGATAACTTTTAAGAGTAAAAAAACACACAATCACAATAACAAAACATAACCTTTATAAATTTGTTTAATAGTAACCACCGAAAATTTTTGTTGAAGGAAATGATACAAATGGATATGATAATTCTTTTGTAAGGTTCTATACAAAAAGGGAAAGGCTAAATTAACTGAAACGGCTGAATTCAACATGTGCCAAAGGTAACATACGCGTAAATCTTGCTCATACACGTTTCACAGCACAATACAGGTTAACCGGCGATCGATGCCCATGAGTGATATTCAGTAGGTCCTTTGAGGTATTTGTTCGTGGTAGCTGTTTTGAATTTACATCGTTTATAATCCTCTATAAATACCTTTGTTAAAAATTCATTCATTAAAATAATTACTAAAATTTTACGTTAGGTATGTATATGTTACTTCTGGATTCATTATAATATCATTCAACTAGTCATGCATTTGTTGGACCTTTAAAGATAGCATTGAACATGTTTAAAATAAGGTTTAGAATTTTTGGAAGTCTGTGCCGAAAAACGGATTTTAAAAAATAACTTGAATTTTATAAATATGTTATAACATTATTGTAAAATATTTTTGGTAATTTTTTGTAATATTATTTCATCTTATTTTGATACTTGAATTCACTGGCGTACGAAATAATGAACATTGATATTGAATAAACAGTTCAGCTCATATTTTAGTGTCCATTTGTTACAAAGAACGTAATATTATTTACAATCTCTCGAGATTACATTGTAATAAATATAGGAATATAACTTCCGATATATTAAACAATAATCCATGTTTGACATTTATGTTTATCGCCGCGCTTGTGGTCCTTAATATTAATGTACTGTATCAAAGATAAATGTGGTTACAATATTATTAAAAATCAAATTAAATCTTACTAATATTATAAATGCGAAAATTTGGATGGATGGATGTTTGTTATTTGATAACTACACAATGGCTGAACAGATCTTGATGAAATTTGGCACAGAGATTTACATTATAGTCTAGAATAGCATTTGTACTATTCATCTATTATTTATGATTCCTCTGTATATTTTTATTGTATTATTATATATTAGGCTTGCAACTAGTAAGCCCGCCACTTTTTTCGATCGATTGCTAGAACAATTTAGAAGCTTCTAGAGCATTTCACCACAGTATATAAATAAAGCGTGAATCAATCACTCGATCATTGCGCAACTGTGAACTTCAAGGAGTAAAGTTTAGAAGAAATATGGAGATTTCTTGTAGGGAACTTCGACTACTCCTACTTCACGAATTTCGTTTAGGTCGAA
>DWLR01000889.1:0-21312 GCA_018246295.1 Papilio alexanor hazarajatica | reverse complement strand
GGTCTCAACAAGATGCGAAGCAGGCGCTTAGTAAACAAATTCCTACTTAGAATTACGTTTGCAATCGTCACCTTGAGGGGCATTAGATGTTAGGAAAAGTTGCTTATAATCTTGTTAAACCTAGTAATTGCACTAATTACACTTGTTAACTTATCTCAGTCGATAAAATTACACGCGATAAGAGTAAATTTACTTAAAATAATTTAAATTACAATTCAAATTTAATAAAGCTTAAATATTGTTTTTAAAATAACAGCATTTTTTTCGATATATTTGAAATAGAATTTTTAGCATCTTACCCAAAAAAATATTGGTTGAAAAAAAGAAGGGATATTGTTGGATGTGCTTCCACAAGCTTTAAACGCAAGATTGTTTTATATTTCTAACATTATTATGTCTTTTGTTCAAATGAAATTTATGTGTCTGTTTAGTTCGTGATGAGAGCAAAAAAAAAAACTTTAGACTGATTTTCTGCTTAGAGAAATCATACGTCTTAGTAAATTTGATTGTAATTTATATTTAATTGTAATTTGAAGCATCCATGACAAAATTATTACAATTTTAGCTGTTTCTTTCTCACAGGAGATTGTTAAGAAGGTGTATTTAAGATAAATAAGAATCGTCGAAAATATCTCATGTCCAAAAGTGGACAAGCATTCATATAATTGCACTCTTATGTGACCGGATGACTCGTTTGTAGTTTTGGTGTAAGTGAAGTCCTGCCTCACAGGAGGGGGAGGAGGGAGTTCTCGAAAAAAGAGCGCCAGCGGGCTTTTATTGACTTTTAAATGCCATTATAAATAAATGAGATAATTGCAATAATAAAACAAAAATACCATGTTATAATGACGCTTGTAAAAGCTCGCTACCGAATACGTGTTATTAACAAATGTAACGTATAAATCTGGTTTTTTGATGGGCGTCGCATTTTAGTCTATTTTTACTCTTTATAGGTTGTGTTGAAAAATACATATTAAAGAAATAAAATATTATTAAAATTATAAATCAAGTCATTTGTGATCGTTGATTATACGAAAGATTTTTTGCTTAAGAAAATAATTTTAAACAATCGCTGGATGATGCATTTTTATGTTGTTACTATTTGCTTTTTTAAGTTTGCACTATTTGGCTTTTGATCTTTTAATTTTGTTACATAAATCTGAGTGTTTTGACTAAATTTTCTGTCAGCAACTATTTATTCTGTTCGAAAATATAGGATCAAAAAATATAAAAGTTGGGTTAGATAAATAGAAAAGTTTAAAAAGCTTCGACTCGATATTCAATTGGTTCGGTCGGTACTTATCATTACACAGCACTCGACACAAATTAACACGTTCTTGAAGCATCTTAACCTGATGTGCATTTCCGATTGCCGTTTCAAATTTAAATGACGTAACAGATGCCTCCGCGGCTGTTTAAAAGTCAACTATAGCCCCCATGGATACGGTTGGAGTTTCTTTCACCACGTGTCGATGCTTCCACGGCGCAACTCATCCATAATGACCTTTAACTATATTATTAATTCACCCGTTACGGCCGCCGTTAATGACTTAATATACGATGCCTTTTCGAGATACGCCACAGTCTATTTAAGATACATGCAGCGGGCCCATTTGCCGAAAATTTAATCAGCTGAAATGTATTCCGTTTTTGAAGAGCCTTATATCACCGTCAGGACTTGAAATTTCACCGAAGTGTCGTTAATCATATTAACAACAAAGCTCATTAAGGGTGCATTTGTAATCATCAGTTTCGACATTGTTTTTGGTTATTGCGACGGCATTGTGAAACTTGTGCGCGATATTAATAAAGAATATTTTGCCGTAACCCAGATGAGTTGAAGTCTGTGACGATGGGATACTGTTGCTAATTAGCGCCTTATCATCAATCATCTTATTGATCGGCGAAATGAGCTAGGAGGGTGTGATGTGATCCCTGCAAGTGAAATGCGACCTTGCGATGAACGTTCTTAGGTAAAAAATCAATTAGCCAAAAAACAATTAACAAGAACAGAATGTCATACGACAAACACTGGATACAGGAGTTTTTGCACTTTTAGTTTAATACATTTGTAAGTTCTCAGCAAGTAATACGCTGTTCGAGATCTTCATTTAGCTTTTAAACTGTAAGTTAATTAATAATGAACGGGCCTTCTGCTATCTAAATATGTCTCTATGATAAACAAGAATATCCAAAATAAATTATTTATATCAAATTTATTATCTAATGATATTTATATGAATTTATTATATAATTATAATTTGTGTGATACGTTTATTTTACATTGTAACTATTTCGTACCGGAATCTAAGAATCGTCATTTTTTTATATGTCTTAACATAAAACCCTCCACGTATTGAAATTTTATTTCTGTATGTCGCTCATTTGTAATTTCAATTAAAACGTTTCAATTTCGGTTACAACATATCCTTTCATACCATTTTATAATGCTTTTCTCTATCGAATCGCATTTGCTGTGGTTAATCTAGGATAGAAGCTGAAGTTAGAAATAAACATGAATTAGGTGCACATACCTTTTGCGTAGTTCTATATAAGATTGTATGCACAAATAAATGTTTCAAGTTTACATAAAAGGTATTAATTTAGTGTTTATTGACCGTCGTACTCAATACGTAGTATGAATGATAACTTTTTAAATCTATGAATGAACACGATATATATATATATATTATATCATTTATAGTAATTCGTGGAATAATTTCAACGCAATAGAAAAACCAACTTAAATATAATTGACAATCGCTCGATAACATCGATTGGTTTTTTCTAAGTTGCAATTCTTGTTTGTGTATGATTGATTGATCGGTCGACATTTGGAACGGTCGGTGTAACCCTTACAAGATTAAGGTTGTGGGTTCGTTCATTACTGCTATCGGAACAATCTGCTCTAGTCATTTCGGTTAGTCTGTAAATGGGGCATTATATTAAAAGTGATATTTGCAGTAGTAAAATGATTCATTGATAAATCTTACGATCTAGCTTATGGACCGATAATATAGCCATGGTTGCAGCCTGTCCTTTGGAGAAAGGTGGTAGATACAATGGATGTAGATCTCTCTCTAATATTATACAATGTTAAGTTTTTTTTTAATTAGAATTTATTTTTTAATCTTTATATCGATTTAATATTTCGACTTACAAAACGAGTAATAAATTACTAATTATAATAAAAATACAATAATGTTGGTATTGGTTTTGATTGTTAATGTTAGGTAGGCGTCTTCAAGAATAAAATAAATTTCCGTGGTTAAACACCACCCGTGTTAAATTGTTTGTTACTTGTCTAAGCGAATATAATCGTTATGATTTATTTAAGATTTTCGAAAATCAATGCCGAAAAAACGTCAATAAAGTAATATTATATCGTTGGGAAGTTTTTTAGATATATAATTATTTATATCAGATAATTATTTCACACGATATAGAATCACGTAAGAATCTGGTAGGCAAAATGTTCTTTGACCACTCTCGCATTTTATTGCTCTATAGAGTCAAAACATGAAAATAAAACTAAAATAAACAAAGCAATACCTATAATTGCAAATTGCAATTAGTATGAAATAACAAGCACCGGTACGCGTAATTATGTCGCTAACTGGGACGTTGTGTTATTATTATGTAACTAAGCAAACTGATGTTACGGACACGCGTAATGTCACTTTTAAAGCTCCCAAGAAGCCTTTCACACCTACGTACGTATTGCCTACGCGGTAAGGTTTACATTGTGTTTAACAATAATTTGTATGTTAAACAGCGAGAAGGCCGCGGCGCCGCAAATTCGTCAATTGCCCGTGTCAATCGTCCGTCGATGAGTTTGTCGCCGGATCGTCCGTATTTTTATAAAGTTTGAGTTGACTTTTCTATGTTTAATGAAAACATGTAAATTGGTTTAAATTGTGTAGGTGGCGCTTGTGGGTGTGATAATGCGCGGGGCACACACGAAATGTACCCGTGAGAGTGATATCGCTCCCAAAGAGTTCAGTTTGCTTACGAATTAAGGGGCGTGGGAGAGGTGAAAGGTTACAAGGGCGCTTTTAAATGAAGTTATTTCCTGCATTACTTTCTTTTCACACTCCTGTTTTTAAATGTCTTGTTTATTTTACATCGGTATCTTCAAAGCATTGAGCTCGTTCCGTGTCATGTTACCTTCGTCGTTTATTAAACGGTTCACCTTCGACGAAAATATGATTAGATCTCTAATGTGAGAAAAAAAAATCCGACGTTTCGGTCTAAAATGTAGACAAGTCTGAGCTATTATATGCCAATTGCGGCTGAAACCTGTTTATTTGGGTCAAATGAATGGTCGCTAAATCTTGGAATTTAACGTTACACCATTGATTTATTAGTGTCTTTTGTAAAGTGGTATTATCGGAATAATGTGTCACGCAAAACATACAAAATGCATCTACTATTTTGAAGTAATAATTTTTCAAAATCATTTTATAACTCTCAGTGATGTTGTAGCCTGAATTACGTTGACTAATGCAGTTTCCTGTTCTAATTGTATTTATGGCCGTATAGGAAAATACTACATTATATGTAACAAATATCTATTGATGTAGCTAAGGGGTTGTTTGTACATATTAATAACATTTGTGTTTTCATTTACAGGCATACGAGCTGTCGACGCTGACAGGCACGCAGGTGATGTTGCTGGTTGCGTCGGAGACGGGCCACGTGTACACGTTCGCGACGCGGAAGCTGCAGCCCATGATCACGTCGGACTCCGGCAAGCGGCTCATACAGACGTGCCTCAACTCGCCCGACCCGCCCACCACCAGCGAGCAGCGCATGGCCGCCACCGGCTTCGAGGAGACCGAGCTCACCTACAACGTGGTGGACGAGGACATGAAGGTGAGGCAACTGGCGTACGCCGGCTCCGCGCAGTACCCCATAGAGCACCACCCCGGCCTCGCGCCGTCCCCGCTGCAGCAGTACCACCAGCACGCGCCCTGTCCGTCGCCACTCCCGCTCGGCTCGCTGGGCCAGCCCTACTCCCACCCGCATCTATCTCACCCCCACATGTCGCACCACCCGCAGCGGTAGTTCCCCGCCTACAGCCACTCTACTCGGGACACCGCGGTCACGTTATCAGATAAGAAGAGATAAATTACACAAATGCAAACAATGAAGTATTTTGTTAACTATATATTTGTAAATAGCTGACGGATAGAATGTAATTACTTAATTTATGTTTTTGTCTATTCGTCGAGCATTTAAGTTGGGCCCATAATGGTAACTGGTTTAGGTGTGTTTTTCCCATTATATATCAGCGAGACAAGCTCACAGTTCATCTGACGATAGTACATATCTGAGTCTTATAGATTCTTTCATTTGTTGCGATGACTACGATGCATATTAGGATGACGTTTTGTCTAAAAATACTTATCTCATTAAACACGGCGACGAGTATACTTTTTTCGTTGAGTGTGTACGAGGTCAGTACTAAGAGAGCAGACCTCTGTTCTGCCGGTAATTGTTCTATAAAGATTCATTGCAATTACAAAACAGTTAAAAGATAATTAAGATAAGGTGCTTTCGTTACATTTATAGGAGTCATAATAACAACTAACGGTTTTAATTTTGGATGTTATATGGTTTTAACCTTTTAAATGTAAAGCAACTATCTACAACTTTAAAAGTGAAAAAAAGTGTAAACTATTTGAGAATTTCACAAGACTTCTTTAAATGTATATATTTTTTAAAGCGATATCAAAAAAGACGAACAATATTCAAATTGGGCTTTATAATGAAGACAATGAACCGGTTGTCGGTCTTAGAGTGTTTCGGAAGTGGGAGCGGCCTTGCGCGCCGTTGTTATTTTATGATGAATGAATCCGCCATTCATTTCGTATCAAAACGATATATTTGAATTTATTTATTAAATGTATGTTTAATGTGTTTGTAGTAAGCTTAAAGATGCTTTCCACAGATAATATTAAAAGTTTTACGCCACGTACAAGTGTTTTGAAAAACTAAATGGATCTCACAATAGTTTTTTCTGCATACGGCAGTTTTTTTTAAATTTATTTCGGAAACAAACAGTCACAAACATACATAGTTCTAAAAGTATTATTATGTGCATATAGATTTCGAGCTCCATTAATTTGTCACGTCTATAATAAATTAGCCAAAAGCGAAAAATTTAAAATGAAAATATGTATATTTACTGAAAAAAAAAAAATGAAAATACTAACAAACGAAAAATATATAAAACAAAATTAGATTGATAAGGTAACACTGAAATTGATAAAGGGATTATATAGGAATATAGTTTTTGTATTATACTTATTAATACATCTTTTGTTAATTTATGTTGATAGAAGGCGTTTGTGACGATGAAACTCAGTTCCGTTTTGATGCTAGTGGCTAGGATTTTGGCTTCAAGTCGAAGTATCCAAAAGTAGAGTATCCAAAAATAGATTTTGTTAGTTTTAACAAAATTGATTAGGATAACATCGAAGAAATAGAAAATGATTCTATTTTAGAAATAATCACTTACATTGTACGTATATTTGGATTTTGTTTGTATTTATTAGTATGTACATAGAATAAATAAATAAATAAGAAATTAAACTCGTATCGATCGGTCGTTCATGGCGCCTTTAATAATGCAAAGAGAGAAAAACTCGCTAACAAAGTAGCAGCAGGTGCTAGATAGTAGACAGTTTCCAATTACCGCGGGAGCGTCGTCGACCGCCGCCTCCCGCATGATCCGGATTATCCGCCGACTTAATTGAAAAATTGCTTTTGGTGGCCGATACATTGAGATACTTAGACCTTGTCAAATTTGACAGCTCCCTTTCTAAGGCACCGCACGAGGGAAACACGAATTAATACAATCATAGCACAGCATATTGCATACTTAAATATGTTTCCATTACTTACATGCAGTAAATAATCGATAAATACTTAAATACTATTTTTAATATATGATTTTTTTTTCAATCGCTGTGTTGAGATGTAGATGTGTGCTTACATAAAATCAATTGACATTGCCAAATATCCGTCTGTCATTCATCAATGAACCCAGTCAAAGTCTTAATCCACTGATTAACGCAGTGCAGCTAATCGACTGTTATTTATTCATCGATTTGTACCACACTGGCCACTCTTGCTCCCGTCGCATTTGATGCGAACATCGATTAATCCTTCGCTCTTCATTTGCATATCGATTTAATTCGATCCCATTGAGAGGGCCCTCTGCGCTCGGTCCCGACCTCCGACATAGCTCTACATGTAGTAATGTTCAAAGTTTACATAGAATCGATATTCGCCTTCAAATCGATAAAATCTTTGGATTTAAGGTGTTAACATCGACCCGGTTGTTGTTCAAGCATCACCGGTGAGCCTATCCAGTTGAAATATTCATAGTATAATTAGGATTACGGCTAATAAAGTCAGTGCGCGACCGCCCTCGAGTGTTCTCTGCACTCGGCGTTGCTGTTTACATTTTTATAGCGTCCGGTCGTGTGACATACCGATCGCGCTCCAGTTTCTCGTGGTCCGGATCGAGCGCCGTCGCTTTTCTCCGTTTCCCAGGGAACCGTTTCACCCGTTATCGTAGCCCAGTCATACACATAAATATGATTCTTTGAGAATTCTCTACGCGTTACTCTGGTGAATATTTCGTGAATTCGAACCGGACTCACGCACTAAACATGGGCTCTTTGACGCAATCCTATCGTAGGATGTAGATGCTTTCGTGCATGAATTAGCGGTATAAATATGGAATTCGGTCAGTGCCCTCGCCGCGAACAGATCTCCTAATCTCGAGTTCGCCGGTTATACGTTTCGTAATATCGAAATAGCGCGTTTTCGCTTTCGAGGCTTGCATTTCTTCCCCCGATTCCATCGCCGATGTCTCGGTTCTATTTCAAAGCGCGTTCCTTGTTCTTTATTTGTAAGAAAAACTTCAATCGCCACTATAGAAGTTATCGACACGAGTCGTAAATTCTTGGTGTTTTTCAATGGTCGTCGATCCGGGGCCGCGGGCTGGTGACTCACCGCGGCCAATGTGTTCCTCGCGCCTATGCCACACAACGGCCCGTAATCGCTCGTTAGTCGCGTGTATCCCTTTATTAACTTATCAGTACTATTGTTTTGATAAATGCTGCTCGCAATTGCCGTTGACTCATCGTTATGTGCGGCCGATGCGCCTTACATAATCGTCCGCGTGTAAGCCGATCTGCCGCCCCGCATGAGACCCGGCCGTTAGCCAACAATAAGGCTAATTTGACTAATAGGTGCGTCGTAATCATCACCGCGTGTGGTTCAAGGATTAAATACAACATAATACACTTCTCGCCACTCCTATTGTTCTTGCTTTTTTGCTTAACTAATTTGTAATCTTATAAATCTAAATACTTAGTTACATTATTTGAATACTTGTACCTTTTGGGTGATGTTAAAAAAATATTTCTTCTATGTCGCGATTTTAGGGCCAAACTCGAGCGTCGTAGAAGCTTATGAAATTTAGATGTGCGTCCATTTGTGTGCTACGCTCATTTGGCACGCGCGTGTCTGCGCGTATTTAACGACAGCGCGCCGCGTCTCTAATTATATGGGTCGGAGTGGTCGCGCCGTCCTCTCGCACCGTTATTCATTATTCGTAAACGCACCGCTGGTTCAATTTTTAAATGAAACCGCTTAACGTTTGCGAAATTCTTATAAAATGAACGCCTCAACGGCCCTGTAATTAACGCACCGATCGACCACCCATGGGAGATGAATGGCCCGACGTTAATCCGGCAAAGCAATAATCGCATGTCGCCGAACAACAAATGAAGAGATTCATCCCGCACTGAGGCAATCAACCGCACGAGCATGTCGATTTCGATTCGTTCCTTATTATAAACCGATAAAGATTAAATCGCCTTGTATTCTGATGGTATCCTTTTGAGGATAGTTCGGTCTTAATTTAGTGAAATTCCCGCAGGAGTAACGGCCTCTTCGTGAGTTCGTTTCGCGCCGTCGCTTAAGTAATGACTCCCTGATATCAGTCTGGATCTTCGCGAATCGATAGACGATAATTTTACCATTACGTAACTCGACCGTGACTTAATTTACGATGGCGATCGCCGTGCGCTGCCAAATGTGGATACTCTGCACACCTAATGGTGCAGTAAGATGGCGGTGTAGCAAGACATATATGTCTGATGCAACTAAAAACCAAAAATTAAAAATGCAATTAGAGTATGTCATAGTACAAAAAAACGTCTGATAGCATACTTCGGGTACATTAACTCTAGCGCGCTTCGTGGTGAATAATTTTATGTAATCGAGTCGTAGTAATCACAAAGAATTTTATAACGTGGTTTAAAACTTTCCAAACTAGGTGATTAGAGTATACCGCATCGTATCACTGCGAGGCGCAGTCTGGCTGCGGAATATTATTTTAGGAGGAGCGTCCACCCCGCGCTGCTCGGCTGCGCTGTTGCATAATTCAGACCCCGCCGTTTGCATTCCGATACTTGATATGTGCTCTCACATGTATTTATGGACGGGATTTTGTGTCTCCGTAATGTTTGCCGAATAAATAAATTGCGTTTGTGGCATAAATACAATGGCCTCAGCGGCGGCTCCTCTCGTTATGTCCCGGCCGTTGTCAACGCTTGAGATATTTCGCGGCCCCAGGGCCACTATATTGTTGGGCCTTCGTTAGCAGACTGTATTGTTTACGCTTACAAATTGGCTGCTGTTGTGACCTGTGTGATACATGACCCGTGCTCCGTACTAAACAACAATTAGACCCAGACCGAGATTGATTCGTGCGGTGTTAAAATCGTGTCTTGATAGATATGGCGAAACTTGATAAATGAAAATTGACATTATTTATAAGTTAACAAATGGCTTCACATAAATATAAAAAGAAAATCATTTTTGGATATTTTTTAACGTAAACAAAGCAAGTACACAATGCTAACTGTATATTTGTTTACGTAATTTTGAGATAGCATCGTAGGAATGGCGCCGAGTAATCCGAAACCCCTCCAACGCTATCTAGCGCCTAACACAATTCCGCTCACATCTCTCTAACAGCGATCGTAATGATTGGTGGCAACAACACTCTACATGCACAACACGCGCTGGTGTTACAATGCAATGTAGCAAACACACTCTATCCTTTGCTTTTCAGAAATGTCTATCTCGTCTCTGTCATAAGAATTGACCAAAAGTCGACCCGCTTCAACTCGGGTTGACCATGCGACGTAATCCTTCTCGTAGATTAACAAACCAACCGCCGTCTTGCTGCCTGTTCAGTTATGTATGCGCGCTTGTTCGTACGATCTCGTTTACTGGACCGACTCGGGACGCGTCTCATCCATTATAGATTTAGTCTGTATCGTCGGTATAACTTTCAGTCGATATGGACGTCGCAAGTGTCATTTCGATAATTGGAAGGACCGATTATATTTCTGCGCTAACATCTGCGATAGATTGTTGGCAGAGGCTTGCATCACACGCCGCTAGAATCAATCCGGGCTCCAATTAAGAGTCTCTAGTAATTGCGTTCCGAAGCCGAGTAAATAATTGCCATAGTTGTATCATTACTCGTGTTAATTAAGCTCATTCATCGATCGGATGCGAGTCAATCGAATGCTCCTCTAAATCTATTTCAGGAACTCCAAGGCTGCGAATCCGAGTGGTTTTAGTAGCTATTATTCATTTCTAGCCTAACCAAAAAAATCGTAAAAGATTATTTTCTGATTTGTTCGGTTTCCAATATCTTAAGATTCTAGTTGAGAATCGGATATCGATTGATATTTCAATAGTGAAAAACTTTTAAAGTCTTTAGTTAGATAATTTGTTTGAGTTTATCAATTTGATTCTAATACATCGACACTTTTGACGGGTCGCGATGCGTGCCACGATTGATTCGACGAACACGGCCCACTTCCTAAAACTAGACTGGGAGACGCAGATGGTTAAAATTAGTCCCGGCCGGGAATAGCGTAAACTGGGTGCCGCGTCACGCCGCCCCGCTCGCCTAGCATATTGTGTTACACCAAACTCGATCAAAGCTCCCTTTTAACATACTGAGCAACGATCATCACTAACTACGCCATGTTGCTCAATCGCATAACCTAAATCGTACTACTTTCAATCTTTAAAGCGCTTCTTAGTATGGCAACAATATCTTGGAAAAATTGCCCGAATCAAAAGCAAAGTTTCCTTTTACTGTACCATTGATGTAGCAAATTGCTGAACCAAACCTAAAAACCAAACACACTTTTACTCTTTAAAGCTTAAAATGTATTGGTTTAACAATAATATATTTAAAAGAAAACTTCCTTGAGCGTGATGAAATATACAACAAATGTAGGCGTAGTTAAAATACATATCCGGTTTGGGTAAATTATAATGGCTAAATATCATTGTATGTGAAGAAATTTTACTGCAATATTTTAATTTAGTTTGCTATTTATAGTTGATAATAGTTTTATTTGTGACCAGAGCTTTATTTCGATATGAGACCAGTAGTAACATACATAAATTAAATAGTTAGTTAATTAAAAAATAGTTAACATATATACTTTAGTCAGAATTAGAAACATCAAATGCTTGCAATCCGCTGCGAATTTAATCGTACGAAAAAATTCAAACGTGAAAAGAGACGAAGACAAAAAGCATTATTTCTTTTTCGAGTGCGCTCGACTGCGTTTCTTTTCATCGAAGATGTGATGGTCAATTTTTAAAATTATTGTTCACAATGCAAACAATGTTTTCTTCTGTCATCGAATGAACATACAAGTTATCGGTCATCCTTTTGTATCGCATCTCGGCCGTCTCGGGTCGCGTCATCTTCGCTCGCTTCGGCCGTTTTTGTTTCATCTCCGCTTTGCTTCGGCACATTGAGTATTGGCTCGTAGTGGGCTAGGATTGGATATTGTTCGTGTTGGAAACAACACCGTTTTGTTGGAGCTAGCGTCCCGGTTGCGAGGCGACCGTTACCGCGTGGGAAACAGTCGGGCCGGGCCTTAGTCGGCGAGACTTTCTTAAGCGGATTGTCCACCGTAGTGTAGATAGGACGATATGCACTGGGCTGCCCGCAGTGACAGCTACGTGGGAACAGCTGCCGTCGCAATCCAATTGGCCTAGTGTTGGCTTACGCTTATGGTGCCATATTATTTGCACTTAGACTAGCAGCCCTATGTGCTGTATCTTTCTATAGCTTACAGAAGATTGTTAAAATATTGTTACATAAATAACAATTCTTACTTTATAATAAAACATTATCATCATCTTCATCATCGGCAAATAGACATTTACCTCGCCCCCATGAATCACCATAAAGATTTATCCGTCGTGACCCTAACAGATCTAACCCTAACAAAGTATGTGACAATAATAAAACAGTTTTTAGGTTGTGATGTTAGATTGCTATTGATATCAATAAATGATGTAGACTTGTAATCATTGAAATAAGGGCAAAAAGTAGTACACCTGTAGAAGGCGTGAGAATTCACCAGAGGGTTCTACCGTCGGCAATGCGATTTACCTCGGTTCTCTCAGTTCGCAAGGTCTCGCTCTAATGTATTCCGCGCGCGTGTCCGCTAGTACGAAGGCTATTCAGCTCTCAAAACATATCTTCTGTCTCTTTGCGTCCATCCATCATACTTTTTTTTTCACCATTGACCGCTCAAATCGCGTCTAACGCAAACAATGAGCTTTCAAATGCTAATCCGTAGTACGTGCCACGAATTAGTTCCGTTGCGCCGGTACGTGGGAAATGTTCTAAAGTTGTCGTAAAGCTTTTTCGTAACTGACCTGTTAAATTTCCGGATATAACCAAAAAAATTAAAACTTGTGTACAAGTTTTGAATCTCATATTTAGTGTCGCAGAGCTTTCAATATTGCGTATTATAATATTAAACATAATTTATGTATGGGGACAATGTAACTTTCTGATAGTAAAATAATTGTTAAAATGGATTATAAACCAGTTCTTTTCCACTGCCACAATATCAATCCAAATCATGTCTATATAATTATTTGTTTTGTCCTTAAAAGTGCCGTTAAATGTCATTTGTAATAAATAAAAAAAATTGAATTTTAGATGGTTGTTAAATAACGTTACCAATCATTTGATGGAAATCGATGTAGGTCATAGATTGTCGGTCGTTTTGTTTGTGTTTTGAACAATTGACCTTATATGGCCACCTACATAGCGGTGATATAATCGAAGCCAACTCACGCCGAGTGGGCGGCGTCCTTCTGATGCTTGCCTGAGGACCTTGTTGCGTGTAATCTGGAGGAAATATTTTAACTTTCGAAATAATATGTCAGTTTAAATAAAAAAAAAGTTTTTTTCTTTCTAAAATACGAGTCATATGGATCATTTTATTAATTTACTGTTTTTAATTTCTTTATCGTGGTCTCACAATGTTAACACGAAATAAATAAAATAAATAAAAGTTTGCCTTCATGTTTTCCAAATTTTTCTATCACTGTTAGCCGTCAGAATGCCATTAGATTACTATTGTACGCGCTTTTGTACGATTCTTATATGTATTTATGGTTATTTGTTGCTTACATCCATAAAAACTGCATTTGTAGACAAAATAACCGTATCAATAAGTTTTTTGAAGTATCCCAAAAGCATTTTTCCTCGCAGTCAATTCATTTACAAAGTAGTTAATAACTTATTTTTCAATTCTAATAATATAATTATTTAATTTTAATAAATTTAAAGAGGAAATAAGTAATTGCTTGTGCCTGTAATGATAACAATTTGAAGTGAATTGATATAAATGTAATATCAGATGTTGCATAGATCGATCGTACTCTGTTGTAAATATTGCTGGTTGCGTAGCTAGGAGGCGCGTGCGGTGCTCTGCTCCTTCCGCACCGCCGTATGATTTATGGATGAACCTCACCGCGACTTGTGTCCAACATGCAGATTGTAGTCTTTTATTTTTAGCATATCTTTTATGGTTTCAACCAAAGTTCTGTAACGGGCGGTTTTTTCTTTTAAATAAATTGGTGGAACGTAACGTAAAACTAATTTATGGATGAATTTTGAAAGGCGTAGGAAATAATGATAGCAATTTTGCACAGTTTGAGTAACAAAAATTATTGTAAAGATTGTGGAGAAGTCAAAATATAATGTATATAATTTTCATTCTACAATATACCTATCTTTAGTACTAAGTTTTTTATTGGGAAAATTAAGGTGAAGATTAATTTTCATATAACATATATGTTTGCATAAGAAATCTTAAAACAAGTTGATGTCCTATTCCATTATCGGTGCAGATATTCCGATATCATTATATCGGATGCGAACTTCTGGTGGTACGTGAGTTGAATCTGTAACGAAAGTAATACAGTAGTGCGTTGTCGTTTAGGTACCGGCCATTTCAGTCTTATCGACCGGCAATCACTGTGCGGCTGTTCTTAATTGTTGCAACCCATGAAAATTATTTATTCAGAGACCAACTCCCGAATTGGAGGCCTGATATCGAATCCTGTAAGACGCGTTATAGAACTTTTGTTAATATAAAAAATAAAAAAATAAAAATCAAATTAAGTTGATATAATAGTAAAGACTTATAATATCTTGTTTGGCGTGATAATAAAACTAGTGTTTTACACTGTTGATCGAAACAATTATTTTATTATTAATTGAAAGAAAGAATAGAAACCCATGTGATTAGCCCTCCATTTGTTAACAATTTGTATAAAGGTGCGCTGAAAAACCAAAAGTTTACATAGACAACAAAAAGATAATAAATATTAATTTTAGATTTGATGATATTTTTCGTAGTGAAAGAATGAATGTTGTTTTTTTATAATTAATTTTTCTATTTTCCAAAGCAGCATCAAGTTGACTGTAATTTATTTTATTTCAACCTATAAAAGATCGCATCAAGTTTAGCTTTCCTCGTGTATTTAAATCAAAAGAACCAGTTAGAGCTCAATTTTTGTACCATACGTTTTGTTCTCGTAAGGAGTGTCTGCCGTAACCGTAAAATCGACACGTGTCTATCAGAAAGCACATCTTCACGCAAATATCTCATGTTAGAGGAAGCCTGTCCAAGTATGGCTGCTTAATTACATTATTTAGCGAAGAACTACTTACCACTTGGAACTGTTTTGCCACGAGTAAGTAGTCCAATGTATCAGGACGACGAGGAATCAATTTTTACGGCGATAATTAAGGCAGATGTAATTTGATGAGGGTTATACTCATTCCGTAAGTGTACGCAAAGAATAATTTGATTGTCAGTGATTCCGTGCCTATACTTAAATCGAATCTTTTCAACAGCGATTGCAGTGCCCTCAATTACATGAACAGTCGATAATGAAATTGCTCACTCGTCGTTAACAACTTCATTAATAATGAACCGTTATTGAATCGTCAATTCACTGAACCGTGAATATTTTAAAATGATCGTTTCAAACCCGGTGATTTAAGCGATTTCTTTACCAGCTTCAAACGGAACGTGATCCGAATATCATATTTTTGCAATAAGCACGAGACATAACCAACGTGTCTCTCAATGAAAGGTGCATGCGAGGTGGGTTGCTTCAGCATTCCGATCGGCGCTTGCGTCACGCTCGGAATCGAAAGTGGCCATAAACTAAAGAGCCTTGCCAATGTTCGTATCATGTTTGTGATCTGTGACATTATTGATAACGTCTGCTATCTCATTTTCGCTAATGCCCCCTCCTAAGCGTTGGACGAAGATGCAAAACTAACAATCCGTCGCTCTCACTTCCGTCCGCCTACGGCGACGCCGACGCCGCCCACGCAGCCAACTTTAAAAATCGCAATTCGATGGTCTTCGCACTGATAACGCTTTGAGAGGTTTTCTAATTGTAATAATTTCAAAATATTGACGGTATTCCGTCACAATATGAAGATTTATTACTGTTCCAAAGAAACCGTCTTAATGTGAATTAAATGTAAGTAAATCGGATTCTTTCGGATTTCTTCACATTATAAACTGTATCGAAATTTGGAAATAATTATAATAAACGCGTTTCAAGCTTGCACACGTTCTAAATTCATGTTTTATGCAGGAGTTTTCTCATTTTTTTATGTGTCAGATTATCGTAAAGTGTGCTTTTGCGAATGACATCAACACGTAGGTGGCGTTCGTTATAAAATGCATTTGCGACCACTTTGCCTTACATTGTGGAACGACCGGCCTTCTTAAATTATAACTTAATTTCTGAAAGCTCCTTTTGCTGTTTATTGGACGTATATTTTGTTATAACGGTACAACACTTCCCACTTTATAAGCACATACCGTGAAAAGTAAGTGAAGCAATTGTTTTTATTTTCACGTCTCGTCACTACTGTAACATTTCGTAATCTAGTCCTGAATCGAGTCGTGGCTATTTGATGTACTCGTAACTATTTGTGAATGTCTCGCGTCGCATTCAGATCAGTTTTCGGAATGATTTATCTGGACCCAACTGCAATGCTCATGAATGTACAGAAACATGTCTATAAGTCATTATCATAAAACTATCATAAATAGTTGTCATGGAAGAGGAACAAACAATGCACAAGTAGTCAACAGACCTGGATAGCAGGCAAACAAACAAATATCGTTGGGACGTGACTCGACTTACCAAATCGAACGAGACGCGAGGCTTAGCATAATAAAATACTTTACGTTCGCTATGTACATTTTTGTTTATAATTATGCGTTATTACTTTAAGTGTAAGGATTTACTCTAATGCATTTTATTCGATTAATTCTCAGGCCATTAATCAAGTGCCATCGTCCGTATAGTTTTTAGTTATGAGTTTGATATTTGAATTCAAGAACTAGATGTTAGGTCCATGCTTATTTTACCCTTCGTCCCGGCCATCTCCCGCTTCCCGTTCTAGTTATTCTGGTGCTGCTGCAGTGTTGAAATCATTTCATTTTATTGGGTGATCTCTTTTTACAATTTGAACTGTTCTCAGGTTTATATTTAAGCGTAAATCTTAATATATTTTTTACTAGTATATCCAGTTTTATAGATCTGATAAATTTTTTCGGGACATAGTCTCGAATGTATTGATACCTGTATTGTAACGTAACATTCCCAGTTTGTGCTTTAGTGTTCGTATAACTGTGTTTGAGATCCATCCAACGTAACGAGTGTATATTAGTTGTAAGGCATGATGTGTGTCTTAAATATTTTAACTGATGTCTGCTAATGACTTATTAAACGCTATTCAATCTCGAAACATTTCTCTTGTGGTGCTATAAATTGTATTTCTATTGATACGTGTAATTTATTTTATTTACTATAAAAAGCGTTCAATAAGTCTTTGGCGGACAAATTGTCCAACTCTACTAGCATCTAAAATATACGAGAGTTTTGTGATTTTGTAAAGTGCTAGTGCGGTGGATGCTCGCATTGTTCATGTTAAAACATAATAAATAATAAATTAATATATTAGATACTAAGTAATAAATTATGTATCCTAACACGAATTCAACGGTAACGGAAAGACTTTGAGTGCCTTGGCGATCCGCTGTCCACTGGAGAGCTGATATTAGTGGGTACCTACTTAAAACGACTTGTGATTCCAGTATTATTTGACAGGTTGTCTAAATAACTAATAGTATCCGAAATCAAATAAAAGTTCTGTTGGAACGTGGCCAAATTGTGTAATTTAGATTGATACAAAGAGACCGGTTGTTTGTTGACAAACATTTAAATGTACTTAAGTATTTCGCTAGTCTGTTGCATCGAAACGTTTGAACGGTTATATCGTGTTTTTTGGAATTGTTGGAGAAATATCAACATATGTTTTTATATACTTTCAAGAATTAAATTACGAATAAATTATATTTTATGTACGGATCTTATGTATAATTTCTAATTGTAAGAAAGAAATAGTCAAAATGTTTCTTTACCATAGTTACAAATGTCTTTAAATTCTTACTGCCTTTCATGATAAAGCAATCAGTCATCTTTACAACCCTTAAAGTCTCACATAATGAAGAAAATTGTTTAGTGTAAAGTACACGCGTGTCCGCCGACATTTGTAGCCGCGGTAGAGCAAATTGAAGTTTTGTGTCTTCATTGATCCTTATCAGGCGTGGACAGGTCGAGACTTTAACGCACTCCGACAAGATTGATCGCTTTTCAATTGAATGTTTTTCAAATGGTTGTCATAATTATTGCAATATAAAAAGTTGTAATTTAGCCGTCGAAAATTTTCACCGACTCTTTCGCGGCAGATTGGTGTGAACTAAAAAGTTGCAAAACATATATTTAAATATGGAATTAAGTTTTTCGATGGGCTTCAGTGCTTTTCGAGACGATTATTCATGGTCGGCTTATAAATGTGCGACGCGCAATAATTCAATTCTCGTTTAAAAGTTGGCCCGTGTCGGCGTTCGCTCGCCGCTGCGGGGCTGTGTTTGAATTTATGGTGTTCATTAAAAGGACTTTTAGTTGCATTTTTACAACGGTATAGCTGCTCGTTTGTCGTGATATGTTGTTTTTTTATATTAATATCTTCGATGGTCGATTGCATTTTATTCTTTCGAGTGATGCTACTGTTGAAATTTTGCAGATTCTATTTACGTTCAAGCGAGCAGGTTATTTGATATTCGAGTACTTCTTTTGGAATTATAATTATATAAAAATATACAAGTTCGTAAATTTAATATGAAACGTGAATTTTATATAGATTTTGAATACGTTAAACGATAGAATCTATATATTTATATCTATTGTTATAGTACATTTTGAAACATATAATAATACGATTTGATGTAAAAAGTGAAGTTTAACGTCAGTTATTACATGAAATTGTAACAAACGTACAAACACAACGTGTTGAGAGTATAATTTTGGAGACTTAATGTGGTTGTGAAATATACAACTCGTATGTAGCAGTTTTTGCGAGAGCAACTTATCGAGTTGTGCTCGGAGGTCGCTCGGCCGCGGCACCGTTTTGGTGAACTATGTAGCCCAAAAGTCACTCATTAAGATAATGTGATAGATGTAATACCTGAAGACGCTAAATCATTGTTACTGTAAAATACATTTCTTGTAAATATGTACAATACAATGACGAATTAAGCGAGTGTAATTTTAATACTAGATGCAATGTTGTACAAGTTTTTTTTTTCTATTTAATTATTTTTTGATGAAAAAGATTTAATCTACACTATTTTTAATAATGACTTATTTTATCGTTTCGAATAATTTATATTACGTGTTTGTACAATGTCGTAGACGAAATGGGAGAAGACATTAAAAAAATTATAAAAAATAAAACGTTGAAAAATTACATCAGGTTTTGTATTATCATTAGCTTAACAGCCTTCCCACCCCCACACCACTATCGGACCAATTTTATGGAACATGGTTCTGTGTGAAGTCCAACTATCTTGGATTGACGTTTCAGCAATTAAACAATTTGAACATTTCCTTTTTCCAGTATTCTGAGACCTCAATCCGGATAGCGTTTGAAAGCGATGTGTCTAGGGGCGGCAGCCGTGGGGCCCCATGTTAAAATACTACTCTTTTCTATTGATATACGCCACGTGACTTAAAGGCCTAAAGACATGTGAACGCATTCAATGGAATTTTGGCGTATTTTAATTTCGGTTGCCGCCAAACCGGAGCACGCGGATCATCTTCCTTGCATCACTATAATGTGATAGGTAAAATGATTCTAAATTTAAAAATTAAAGTCGTGTCCGATAGTGCTTGCTATTCACCATTATGTCGCTGCATCAAGATGGTCACTTAATTTTTTTATATTTCAATTTATACTTCAAATATTATATTTAAATTTTTGACAATTTAATTATATTTCTATCAGGTGTCATCTTGACCCAGTCGTATAATAGTTTCACAAAAACGTCGATGCCAAACTATCGCTGCTTGCATAATTACTTGTGCCGGTCCAACGCTAAAGTTGCATATCATAAATAGTAATTGCTCAACGATTCTCCTTCGTGTCTCTTTTGCCCCGAGGGAGGAAGTTACAGCTTTCGTTTGGCATCGACCGCGTACACTTTTAATAGACATTAAGATTGGCCAATCTTTAAACAGAAGTGAATATAGAAAAAAGAAAAAAGAAAACTACTAAAAGGGTAAGTTTCTAATTTTTTCTTAAACACTATTAACATTTTAACTTGTTGTTTGTTGTGTTTTTTCGATGTGCCTTTACAGCTAAACTTCGTACAGGTATCAATAAGATCAAGAGATTAAAACAAATTCCAAATTTTTATACTTGTTTAATTTTTTTTTAATATAGAGGAATCTCCATAAAATTGACCTTTAGAAAAGTTCTAAATTGTGCGCCTCTAATGTCTCAAATATGTTGCAAAATGTTTCATTGTGCTTTAGTAACGTTGCTATTGATATGATTGCGAATACTACGCTAGTATTGAGAGGAAAGTTTTCTTATTGTAGGCACCATTAAATAAATCTCAACTAACTAAATGTAACTCGCTCGGAATCGCACGCAAGCGTTCAGAATCGAGAACACGAATAGCTTATTTTTGCACATTCGTTAAGCCATCTGTTAAAGCCGACACCAATATTATCAGCGGCGGGTCAGAACTTAATGTATTCCTTTAAAATATTGTGACGTTTCGTGAATAATCCTTCCTACGTGACCCTGCTACATTATGCTGACCAGTTTCACTGGGACCTTTTACCATCTCGCGGTTTCCATTGATTTGTGCAAATGCTGTTGCGTATCGTAAGGGTGTACGGATCATTATACGCTGGTTTCTAATTTCTCGCAATGATGGTCGTTTCAATGGCGCAGATTTACAGCGAACAGTGCAGCGGTAGTTCATCTGTTTACAGTCTTTATTTGAGCGTCAATCCTCTTGTCTAATGGGTATGACATGTTGAAGGCTTTGAATAATTTCACAATAGAAACTGAGAGCTTGCACGCGGGCATTAGTTCGATGTAAGTGAGAAGAATAATGTATTTGCTTGTGAAAATGAGGCTCTGATGTATTGTAGAAGGATTAAAGTATATCTTGCAAATTAGCGAAGCTGATATTCCGAAGTGATGTTTGTCTTCAGTCATTTTTTGAATGCATGATTTCAAAGATAAACTTACATATATTTGATTTTAAACAGTTTTTAGCTACAGTAGGGAAGATTTTGACATTAAGTTCCGCTAATTACTACGCATCAACGTTTACAGTTCTGTTTCAGGCTTTAAGTTGTCCTTGGACATCTTTTACATGTTTAAAATTAGCATTTCACTCTCAAGGCGAGGTAATTTGCTAATTATTAATTTGATAATTAACTAATACTTACTGCTATAAGTATTGCCTTAATCTAGACAATCCT
>DWLR01000888.1:0-21313 GCA_018246295.1 Papilio alexanor hazarajatica | reverse complement strand
TTCAAAGATAATACAAAGTTAAAAATAGACATTTTGAGATTGCCAATGTAACTTGACCTTCGATCTATATTGTCAAACAGGCTGATCATGGTTCTACTTAAGCTGGACGATCCGTTGTACGGGATTGCGTGTTCATTACAAAGCGGGTGAAAAAATTTACTTTTAAAATTTTTACAATGTTGTTTGTCGTTAGGTCGCTAGATGGCATAAAATAAAAAATAGGATTTGGTAAATTTAAAAATTTATATTCACACCTGTTATCAGGATTTTCAAAATGTATTCTTTTTTACTCCTTAAAAATAATAAAGTATACTTGGATAATCTTCACATATTGGGTAAATAAAATCCCGTCTCACTAAAAGTATGGGGCGATTTAAGTAAAATTTCATTAGTTATTTAATCGACTGTATAATATGTACCATACATCTGAACCATCACTTAGCTCTAAAAGGTCAAATATTCTTAAATTTCTTTACGGGCACCTTAAATTTATTAGTCGATGGCAAAAATGGGCATAATTCAAGATAACTGTCTCTTTTTTGTTATGCTCTTTGTTAGGTTGTGTTTGTGTTTTTTTTTCTGGCAATAAAATGGTTATTTACTTTATTTATTATTTATTTAGGATAGGTAATACTTAATTTAAAAAAGAACTGTATATATAAATTAGTTACTTTTTCTGTCTTCGTAAACCCTACTAATATTACAAACACGAAAGTAGCTCTGTCTGTTACGCTTTTACGCCTAAATCACTAAACCGATTTTAACAAAATTTGGTAAAACGATGGATTTGACCTTAGGAAAGGAAATATGCTACATTATATTGCGAAAAAAAGGTTGAAGAGGTGGAGGGGATGTCCGTAAAATCTACGTAACCGATCATCATTAAACTTTGTACACATATTCTTTAAGGTATTAGGAAAGATATAGGATATATTTATTACAAAAAAAAGTTACGGAGCGTAAAAATTATTATATTATAAATGCGAATGTTTGGATGGACGTTTGTCACTAGGTAACTCAACACCAGCTGAACAGATCTGGACGAAATTTGGCACAGAGATAGATTATAGTCTGGAACAAAACTTAGGCTTTTATTCTGGAAAAATGTACGGTTTCCGCGAAACGTTTCTCACCCAGATATATTTATATGTTTACATATAGATACATCAATATTGAATTCCACGCGGATGAAGTCGCGGGCAACAGCTAGTATTAAATAATTAACTAACAGAAAACAAGGAAAGATTTAAAGGTAAAGGCCACCACCAAGTCAGTGACTCTCATACGTCATATGCGATGTTATGCTTACTAATCATAACAGTTAAGAATAAGTAATTGATTAGCGATACTATATGGGATTCGATCAAGATTCTTCAGAATCGAAAGAGCACAATTCTACTACTCAACGATTACATGTTGTTTTGTCAGTGAAGTGCATTAAAATATAAAAGACGTTCTTGCAATTCGAACTCGGCAAAATTCACAGTTTCTTTGTTTTAAAACTATATTGTGATATGAGGAGCTTTTGTTAACTAGTCAATCAAAAGTTTATTACGCGGATGAGTCCAATAATAAAAAAAAACAAAACTAGTTTACAATTCTATCGTAATGAACATGCCCGACCTCTTCTCAGAATAGGTTTAAATCAAACAATATCAAGAACTCGTACACAAATTAGATAACAAAAGGTCTAAAGAGACGATGGAAAAAAGGACATCCTGATTACCATAATTAAAATCCACTAAACTGATTTACGAGTCCTCGAGACCCCCATCACTTAAGCCTTTCTCTTGCCTTTAATTGGAACGATCTCAAAACTTCAATTTCCCTCTTTTTGTCCGAGTTGAATTCAGACAGGATATATGTCGTCGAATCAATGGAATGTTTTTAGGCTCGCTTGCACGCGGAATTAAATGGGGGCCATATAATATGACATATTTTATCGCTCGTCCCATGAATATAGGCAAATTAGGCGGATATATCAATCTCCCTTTTGGGTAAAGGTTTTTGCGTTCGCGAATAAACCCTTTTTGGCGTACCGCACCAATGAATAGTTAATAAGATCCCTGTGGTTTTTTTGTTACAGAACTCTCTGTACTTAATTTTACAATCGGATGTTTGCGTCACTTTTTACCATTGCCGGGTTTTGTCTTGGGTTTCCTTTGCATCTTATGCAACTTATGTTTTACATGAAACGATTAATCGCAATACTAAAATAAAGGCAAAAAATCCTTAAATTAATGTTCATAATATGTATATTTAGCACATAAAAATGTTAAGTATTATGCCTTTAAGACAATTAAATTTAGAATTTTAAAATCACAAACAACACGTACTGGACCACTACAAGAGAGTATAGGATGTAATTATTTGATGTAGCTGTGAGAAATGTATTATTTTTAAGTACTTTTTATAAGTCTAAGTGGAGAAAAGTGAATGTATAAACGTAACACAAAATCGGATAGTTTCATGGGCGTTACAAAAAAAACTTGTGTGCCAAGATTGCACCAAATGGAAATCCGTAATCTCTGCGCTACGGGTGTATGTTTTGTTGCATTAAGCACAACATCCTACAATATATGATAACTAGAGGTCTTGATAATTGTATTCTAAATATTAATATTAATTGCCAAAATAAGCCTATCCTTTAAGCACCTTTATTTTATAAACAACTATTACTTACATTTTTAAACCGTTCCAAGTTAGATTAAGTTTTAGGGTCAGAAGATGGTTCGCGACAATAGTAAAACGGTGCATCTAAACCTCACAGTCTGAACACCTTATATTCTGTACTCCATATCACAAACTATTGGCTATTGGCCTTAAATATTCTCTGATAAAACGTAAATAGTCTACTCCAGTTCGACTAGTGACTTCAAATTTGATTCTACCCAAAATCACGTCAAGATTTTTTTTTCGTGTGATTTTTGTTAGTTGTAACGTTGTAATATACCCGCATGCCAACTATTATCCGCAAATATAGAATAGACACACAAACAAAACAAGTTCACACAAACAAGATGTTTACGCGTCCGGGCGGGGTTGGCCGCGGCATGTTTGCACACGAAATAGATCTGTTAGCACAGTTGATTGCCGATCGAAACTTTAGAGAACTGACCACTCGGAATCGGATTACTGGTTCGTTACCGACTCCCAACATTTTTGCCGATCCCCTGACCGCTAACAATGCAAACAAATACTGTGTCAATTTGCTCCCGGATAACGTTCAGTTATACTCTGGCTGCCCTGCTCGCGGACTTTTGGCATTGTTTGCAGCTAAATTAGATGATAAACTTTTGCTGCTACAAAATTAACTCAGAGAACCTTTAACAAGTCCTTTAACTGTTAATATATCTAATAAGACGGACCGGTTGGCGCAGTTGGTAAGAGTCTTGCCTTTCACGCCGTAGGTCGTGGGTTCGATTCCCTCCCAGGACAAACATTTGTGTGCATGAACATGTTTTTTTGTCTTGTGTCTGGATGTAAAGACCACCGGAGGACGGGCAGTAGCGTCCTTTCCTCAGTACGGTGGCGGTGGAGCATACTGCGTTCGCCAACCTTCTGTCAAGCGTGGCGATTATAGCATATTAACCCCCTAATCATGCGACAAATTCGAGACCTGTCCAGCAGTGAACGATCATAGGCTGAGATGGATATCTAATAAATAAATAAATAAATAAACATCTTTCCATCACCTCGCTACCTGCCATCTGGTGATATTGTAAGATATTTAATTTCTGTAATATTTTAGAATTGACTAAAATAAACTAATCGATTTGTGGCGGAGGTCTATAAAAGTACTCTACTATGGTCACTTAATTTATAAATAGATTTTTACATCAAGACTTTCCAATCTTACCAAGACCGCTATTAAAAGGAAGGGATCTGTCTCCTTAGCCGGCCTCATTACCACTTTTCGATTGAAAGATTCCTTAGCGGCTGCTCTCCGACACCCATCAATCTACACTTCCAATTACGGCACAGACAAGGGCCCACGGCCGGCAATTATATATACCGCTAGCATTTTATTAAATCCACGTCGCCCCGTTTGGCTTTGATTGTATAGTTAATTAAAATCTGGTCAGATCACTCAGAGGTAATGAGTTAAAGCGTCTTTCTGCACTATTAGTATGTATCTATTTTAGAGTTCCCCAAAACATTTGGTATCTGTTACCATCAAATTATGAAAATTTTATTTAATTTTACATAGACCAGAGATACAGGATCGCAACAAAAGTTTCCCCTTACCTAATGGACTTTCGCCGTTTTAATTATTATAGCTATTATTTGCTCTTTTGAGACCCTTTGTGACTGCTATTTCAGACCAATTTTCAGTAGAAATAAGAGAGCACGAATACTATGTATAGATTAATACGTTCATTGTGCCCACTACCTCACTTTTATTTTTTAGACCTTACATTTAACTGGAAAAAACATCTTAAGACACAGAATCCATAGCGCTGTTGTAAACATTGTGATAACAGGGAATTGGTGATTTTCCTGTCTTTCTTTACGACTGTTCTGGACACTTTGTTTTTGTTTTTGTTCGCTGTTCCGCATTTAAAGAAATTATTAATTAACTTTTTTTATGTCATACTGTAGAGTAAAATATATTGTGGATTCGTCTAATTTATGCCGACGAACGTTTTTACTCTGCGTTTGAACTCAGTGTGTGGGGGGGAGTCTTAGAGTCGTTACCATCGTATATGTAATAATATTATAGATATTAACATCTGGAATTGCAACGTCGAAATGAGTATGAAACAACAACATTTGTTGCATTGACAGTGGTAGAGTCCGCAATAACAACGTCTGTTGCACGAATGGCCCGCTCCACCGTTGAAATACCACGACATCAGAGAAGACAGGCGTTAAGTAGAAGTATTCTGCGTTTAGTCTGAGGAATGAGGTACTGGAAGCCGTTTCTAATAAGGAAAGGTGGGATTTGACGGGGGAGGGGATGGATAGGAGAAGGAAATGTTCTATTTTCTACCTGTGCCCTCGTATTAAAGGTAGGCAACGCATCTGCAACTCGCAAATGGTTGTTGATGTCTACGGGTAGCGGTCACCTTGGTCGAAGGTCATCTTCTTGTATAAAAAAAATTGGAAACAAATTTTATTGGACTTATTTTATAGAAATCGTTTTCTGGGGTCCTTTGAACCTTCTTTCGGCTTAAAAATTAATGTAAAAACTTAACATTCAAATAAAAATTATCTGATCTTAGTCTACATTTAATGAAAAGTTTTAAAAAGTTGTTACGGTTAAAATACTAACAATCAGGTTTTGTTTTAACCTGTAAAACGACATGTAAAGGTACAACTGATTGATAGTGCCATACCGTAACATAGATGCGAGTATTTGTTATGATAAATAGATTTGCTTATTAAATAAACTGATTGAGTTAGCTAGTAAAAAAGATAGTAAGAGACTTTGCACACTTAAACATCTCCATCAAATAATAGGTAAAGTTAATTTAATCATCGCAAGCAAAGGACATGTAATCTAATATCTAATGTGTTTATTGCTAAAGATGAGTTTAACGAAGGAAGGAAGAAAGAAGTAAAAGATTCAGTAGCTTACCCGATGTTTAAGGTTTGCTGCTACCCATAGATATTTGCAATCAGAAGAGTAACGAGAGGCTTTTATTTTATCCGGTATACTGTAATGTATACTTATTAGATACGTAATATATACTACTTAAGATATCCGTAGTACTTCCCTAGCCCTTTCGTACAATAGCTGCTGCCGGTTCTGGAGTTATAGTCTTAGGACTTGGGATCTAATCGAATTATTAGACTCATTCTTCTTAGAAGATTCTGCTTAATATGAGGTAAATTATTATACTTAGACGTATAAAAAGAAAAGTTTTCTTGAACATTTCGAAAATGTATATAGACTAAAATCATACATTTGAAAAGAAAACGCAATTTCGAGAGAGACCAGCGTGTACTTGTATGCACAAAATCTTTTATTAGGATCTCGTTGAGCACGCGCCGGTGGGCCGGAGCCCTGTCCGCCGGTGTGCGGTGCCACCATAAATCCAGAACATAAGAACCGCCCGCCAGATAAATTTCTCTCCCGTGATATCGAAGCTCGTATGCAAAACGCACGTTGTTTGTGTATTTTGTGTCTCTATGGTAACTCTAAACGGTAGATATGGTACTTGGTATTAAACTTATTTCATTTATTGACTATGGCTTGGACCTTTTTAGTAGTCGGAGTTTTAAAGTGCCTTTGACGGCGAATAGATTCTTGATCACGAAAGTGCTCATTAGGTGAATCGAAATTGAATCTGTCACGTTATACACCAATAGTATAAAATATATCAGAGTTTTAATTCACTAATTTCATAAGCTAAAATATACGGAAACGTTTTCGTATACGCATAACAGTTTCTATGAGTAACAAATGTTTTATGTAATGCTATGGTGACGTGGCTATTCCTTATTTGTTTTCATCTCCCTCATTCCATATATCTGGCTTATCGATCGATAATAAAATTTAACTGAAGTAAATTATTTTTATATCATTAGATATCGAACCAATGCGTTTCTACGTAATATTTTGAATTATAAGTTACCTTAATATGTAACTGTTTGTGGAAATCTTGAAATATAATATTACCATTATGGACAAAGATTGTAGGTCTACTACGCCAATTCGAATACAGCCCTTACCAAATCAAGTTCAAAATTTCACTTCAAAATTTTGTAAACCTAACCACGGTACAATTTTGACATGTGTTCGACTGACTGCGGGGTTAGACACCGTATCTAGGACCCAGCTTCCTTATTCAGCTACGCAAACGTGTCACAATGATTTAGTAAGTGTCAATTTAACATTTTTAAACAATCAGTAAAGCAGCATTACGAAACTACGTAGTTTACACTTCTCGAGTTATTCTTAAGAAAGGTATACTGGGAGGATACTGAAACTTGCTTTAATTTCCACAACTTAATAGCAATAATTAAAACCAGTCGTTAATCTAGACGGACGATTAAAGCTGGCGTCATCTGCTCAGCGCATTAAAGGCTCGCAAGTGTAATTAAATGGAGAGAGAAATTTAACCAAACAGGGCATAAAAGTAAAAGCTTGCCCCGATATCGACAATAAAACCGAGAGGGTGTGCTAAAGAGGGGAGCGTGGAGAATAGGCTGTAGATACGCAAGACATTTTGGCCGAAGCTCCAGAGTCTATATGTCATTATGACGGCTTGCGGAAGTACCGTCAGGCGCCGCGGCGCGTGCGTTACAAATCACTACTTTACAACTTCCGGAACGCTCAGTTTATCCCCGATCGTCGAGCGATTCGGACGTGTATAAAAAAGCACCCAAAATGTGAGTCTAATAATTTTAGGTCACGCGTCGCCGACTACTGGTAATGGTCGTGTGATGATATTAAGGAATATAATAATTTGTGTCTTCTCCCCTATTTTGATTTACGCGGGGTGGATGAAATCGCCCCACACTAGTTTTTATTTCGTATTTTTTGCAAGTTGCTGTTGGATTATTTATACTCGAACCAATTTACAAATATTGGTTTTGTTAAACTTCTTTTGGTTTAATAATGAAATATGAAATATACTTTCTTGAATTTCGAATACGATATATTATTTTATGGACACTTTTACGTCAATGTTTTTACAACTTGAGTGGTTTGATAGTCCGTTGAGCACTTGCGCACTATAAAATACTACTATATATTTAGCACACATTGATTTCCCTTAGTGCTTCTGATTAAACTATTCTTAATTTCTATCTCGTTTTCCTCTTTTCGCCTTTTCTTTCCTCCCTTCATGAGTAACAGTATTCAATGGAAATATCATATACCTTATATAAGTATATTCCCGAGGAGGGTTGGCGTCAGGCAGGCGGCCGGCCGTAAAACTATAGCCAAAACCTGTAACAATATGGACTACAGTAGAGTCCAGGACATATGAAAGAGTAGTACATACTGTGCCGACCCTACGCAAGTGGGAAAAGGGCAGGGAGATGATGTTTATGAGTGACAGTAGTCACTTGACATTGCGTGGAGCGTTTTTTTTTTGCTTCATTCTTTAATAAGAAAGGTTGACGTGAGAGGTGAGTTAAAAAAAAAAAACATAAGTCTGCACTTTATTTGTTGTTCTAAAAATATCAAGGCATTAAGCAAAATCGAAAAAAAAACTTGTGATTCATTAACCATCAAATTCAATAAACATACACCCAATTTTTAAAAGATACTAAATTAAAAAAAAACACTATATGAAATGGATTTTGCGTGTTCGCAGCTAACTATATCAACACCAAGCAAATTACTCAGATTTATGACTATTATAACGAAGTCATAAAGTTTATTGGAGACGCCGGCGTCATAAAAGACCACTTCATAACATCCGAAATCAAATTTGACCCACAGACAAACAGCCACACAGTGATAAATTTTAAACGAATTAAATCAAATCTTTTGTAGCCATCCAACCAATTTACTAGGACCGTAGAGATCGCGTACTTTTACTATATTTATTCTTAACTTTTGTATCCAGTTAGGGGTCGGAGAGGTCTACACGAATTGGAATTTCAACTTCCCCTCCACGATACGGCACGTGTCTTACCACCCTTTCTATAGACAGCGAGTATCATGGGATACAATAAATATTTGGACGAGTTGTAACGAATTCTATTTAAATTGCAATTCTTGTCACGTTTCCCCTGATCTATTACAGACATTTAAAACTTACAACAACATTACACTTAGAAGCTTATATCCATTAGTGGATTTTTCTCGATGACGATAACGGCTAATAAAACAAAATAATAATTTTTGTAATTTTAGAATTCACTAATTTTTTTCCGATTTTCTAATTCACCCGTGACAAACATTTGATTCGTTTGTATTGTATGTACATGTAAAAAACACCGGAGGACGGGCAGCAGCGTCCTTTTCTTAGTAAGGTGGAACATACTGCGATAGCTAAACCGCCTGCTAAGTGTGGTGATTATGGCACATCCCCCCCCCCCTATGATGCCCTGAATGAGGGAGGCACATATCCAGCAGTGGACTGAGATAGGACTGAGATAGGCTGAGATGGACGGATGGATAGAATTTCTTTTACAATAATTTTTACTGAGAGATATGTTATAATTTTAGGAGTTGTAGCTTATTTTAATCTGCACTATGATGCATTTTCAAGTACAGGCGTAGTGGGTACAATCTGCGACATCAAGGACATTTCATTATTTCACTCATCCAAAGTTAAAAGTCGGTATTTTATTTATTAAAAAAGTCCTTATAAAAATGACATACGTTCTAGTAAATATAAATTTCTAATCACTACATTTAACATTTGCCCTACATTTCCCACGACATTAAACTATGATAAGTAACTTATTAGATTAGATGTCTTTATTAATACTTCATTGACTAAACTACATTTTAAATGTATTTAAAGTTCTATAAGCTATCACTTGAAATCAGTCATAAAGCATTAGATTAAAATTATGCTTATTTCTTTATATTAGAAACTTTGAAAAAAAAATCCTCATCATTGCCATCCAAAAAAAAAATTAAAAAATATCTTTCCACCTACAACATTTTTAATATGAAAATGGAAAATATTTTTCATACATTTTTTTACTATGATCGTCATCAAAGCGTTTTGCGCGCATGCACAAGATTTATTAAAAAAAAATCCAATCGCCTAAGTGGGAGGAGGGAGAGTGGAGGAAGAAGGGATAGGTTCCCTTCTGCGTCAAAAGGAATGGAGACGTCACGCGAACACCACACATATTTCATTGATGCCATCCTTCACTAAACTAATGTAAGTGAAAATAGGCGTAATGTACGGTTGACATATAAGACTAGTCATGAATAATCATACTACAGACTTTAATTACTAATTTTTAACTAGGTGGCGTTATTCTCAATCTTAAAATTAAAGTTATTATTATTGTTCTTATCTTGATATTTTTTGTTAGGTTGTTAGATTGAGATATTTGAAAGTTTTTTTTTAATTATCGGTTAATTACAATTATATGTCTATTGAAAAAAATCCACACTTATAAAATGTGGAGTTTTTTCAATTAATCTTATTTCTTATAATTAGTCAAAGTTGGTTTAATTGGTAAATAAATAGCTAGATACATACATACATACATACTCGTACATTAAGACAGTAACATCGTGTTTAACAGGTAACATATTAAGCTAAAAAAAAGGCACACCTATATACCTATAAACCTAACCTAACCTATGCTAAATCATTCACATATAAAATTACCGTATATTTTAAATAGTTATACAATTCTACGTTTAAAATAATGTTGGTAATCTATTTGCTATCACTACTTGCGATAACTAATGTGCCGGTCACGGTGCACGGCCGGCAAACAAAGAAGCCACCCCAGCCCGCGAAACTGCCGTCGTAACGCGTTTTAGCCGCTGCTGACTCTGTTTATGTGATGCTCATAATGTTTATACTGACACTGTGATAGCCTAGAGAATAAAAGTTAGACTTCCATAGTATGTTGAAAGGTTTCAAGATGAGAACGCGTATTTAAATCTAGCCTCACTGAAAGAAAATATAGCAAATTCATTCACTAAACATCGTGTGAATTCAGAAATTGATGATTACATTGTATTCATATGTTTCAATTTCGAAAGTTTATCGCTGTCAATATCAAGAATCATAATGTGTTTTTTTTTAAAGAAAGTGTATTTACATAGCAAAAAAAGGTTCTAAATATAATATAAAATAGGAGTATCAAAGATTAAGATAAAGAAGACAAATTATAAGACAACAAGATTTCTTATAACAAAAATATTCCGACACCCGCGCCCATCAGTAATGATCGTATTCGTGCTCAGAAGGACGATAAGACGTCATCAGTCCCATCACCGACCGTGTGGTTGTCACCACCCATGGCGCTCTCGCCCCATAATATCTATATTTACCTCTAATCTCCGTAAAGTTATGATTACACGTCAATTTATTCGGTCCCAAGAATTATTTATATTACAAACGCGCACCAAACACGATAATGAGCCGGGATTGGACTCGCAAAGGTTGAGCTTATTTCAAATTGGACAGAGTGGCGTGGAGTCGATGTTCTGTTTAAATTTTGCGGATGTTCTTAGGAACCGTTCTGAAATTGGGATTTCTTATTTTTATTTTATTTTCAATTCAAGTAATATAAGCTCCGGTTATATTCGGATCAAACCTACTATTACTACACTGTACTGTATTTACCACTTTATTTATAATAATTGTTATAATACCAAAAAGTAGATTATTATAATAATTAACTAATATTTTTTTTAACTATTTCAACTATGCGTCAAAGCATGGGCTAGGATATGGTTCACGAAAATAGTCGAAAGGCGGAATCGAACCCATGGCGTCATCTTCGGTAGACCGTACCTTTAACTATTAGACTGTTGGCGCTTGTATTGCTATACCTCATTTTTTTTAAATTATTGCCATACCTTTTTTATAATAAATGACCTCGAATGATGGCCATATTAAATGTTTACATTTCTATAAAAACAGTTAATCATTCGTGGCTGCCACCGTTTCAGGGTCTCTTTAATAATGCGTTATACATAGTGATAAAAAGGATAAGATATAGTACATGAATGATTGAATAAGATATTGCTAAACGAGAGAAATAATTAAAATCAATCCAGTAGTCACTTTTCCAATATTAAACAAAAATTCTTATATAAAATGCATAGTTTAAAATAAAATTCGTCAATTCGACTCCACTGCATCCCAGATGTAATAGCGCAGGTGATAATGTGTCGAGCGGTTCGCCACCGCGGGCGACAACGTTAGAGCAACTCGGCTTGAATTACACTTGAAGTTTAAATTACACACGTTTATTGCTAACTGATGACAACGAGACTATTTACTTTCATTATTATACATTACTCTCTAAAGTGCTCTAATAGAAGTGAAATATCCTCCCAGAGCTAACGTGTGGCTTATAATAAAATAAGAGAAGAGGAGAATGTCCTCAGATGGATACAGAGACACTCCGATCGGTATTATGTCGTTTGAATACAACTTTTCACGGAGGAGGGTCTGGACAACTTTAATGTGTGAGCTGCGATCGATGATCAAGGATATTGCTCCCAAGTCGACGTTACACGTCTAGCAATTTAAACACGAAAAAAATATGAAAAAACAACATGACGATAATACCAACAGAACTTCGAACAGGAACAACTTTTAGACTATTTTAAAGACTAGCTCTTTAAGATTTACCAGTGGTGTGTCAGTTAAGCAATCAACATAACTACACCGACGTCTCAATTTGGTAAGGCAATGAGGAAAGTAAAGCAACTCAATCCTGTAAAAGCGAATTGCCCCGTCACGAGGTATGAACTCTATTGCCATCGTCGAACACCAATCGCGAGTTACATAAAGAGAGACATTATCCGAACCGTGGCCGAGTCACGAGCGGGCAATTTGATAGCAATCGACATTGCTGCATCGATGGCCCTCGATCGCCACCCACGGATCTCCTCGTACTAGGTGGAGATCTAAATACGTAATTATCACCGGCCGTGCGCCGTAAATTATGGGAATGGAACGAGTCGTGGTGACTGCCAAATTTGTGGCCTCACCTCTTTGGATAGGTTATTGTGGATAATCCTATTCAATGTTGTTTTGTTTGCCTACCTAAATCTAAATGAAGTGTTGCGAGATTTTTTGGAATCAAGTTTATTTTCTATTGTATTTTGCTCTCTCGTGCATTTTAATGTTAGTATTATTTCTAAATAATGTTACACTTTATAAATACTTTATAATTCCAGCTTATATGCTATATAAGTTGGAATTAAATATGCTAGAAAACATCTTTAGCACGAACTCAAGATAGTAGATATGAATCCGACATCGCAGATGCAAATTTAACGTCTTAAGTAAGCACTCGCAGCAATAGAATTAACTTGAAATAAATATTAACAATATAAATATTTAAATTAAATGAACATTATTATTATTATTATTTGCTCAAAAGAACCAGAAGGTTCTGCTTTTTGCTTTACCTTTAAAAATAATAATATTGACCTGTGAATCCCATGAGGGAACTGCTGTAAACATTTGTAACTAACTACCGTAGTTATAGAAAGCATAAGGGTTCGAAAAACATAGTTATAACATATAAAAAATGAGGACTTTAGTATCTTACACGAAATTTTATTGACACTTGTAGACGAAAATAAATAAAATATTTAACAGGTTAATTTATCAAAACAATTAAAAACAGTAGTAAAACATAAAAACTTCTTAATCAAATCTATGGAACGATGAACAACATTAATTTAAGTTTATGACTATAGCTTATCCATATTACGATAACGTGGTCTACACGTCATCTGAAATTGGGAGGGAAAAAAATTAAGGTCGAAAAACCAACAAACTGAATATCACGGCACCCACCGCCCCGAGGAGCCAAAACTTAATCATACACATTATCCAGTTATGACAGCCAGTCTCAACGGCAAACAAAGCATGTTCACAGATTACATGACATAATAATTTTCATTCTTTCATTTAAAATAATGAAAAGGTAAATGATTTTTTTTCATCTAATTAAAAATCTAACGTTGAGAGTGATACATAATATTTATTTATTAATTTTAATTGCAATTAAATAACTTCATACAAATCATGTTGTAAAATGTTTTACCACACCTCATTCATTATTTTGTAAATTATATTTTGCAATGGAAACAGATAAGCGAAACATCTCACTAAAAATAATTAATGTATACACAACGTTAGTTTTGATACGTTTCTATTCTATTTTATTAAGCTCGTAGAGTAGGAATGACTAAGGATTATAAATTTTGTATCGATATTTTGAGGCGTTCATTGTGCTCCTATTACGTGACTTGATTGGCATACAATATATGCAATTGATATCAGGAAATCGACAACAACGAGGCAATTCGATTTTGGAGCAATCTGTATCTTTGGTATAAGGTAATTTATAACGCAAGCTCGCCCTGTATAATTAGGCCCGGCTTGGGCCACGTTGATTGCTTATTATATTGATGTTTCAATTTTATACTCATTTTTATGGCCATCCACCAACTGTGGGGGGTGGCCACCCAGACCGTCGCGCCTCCCTTTCGCACCTATCAACGACTCGTTAAGTCTATCTTCGTCTACTTCTGCTTAAATGAATATTGATCTTGCTGTCTTCTTTACTCGTTTGTGCATAACTATATCTTTCTCTCTCGAACTGGTTACTGATTATGGTAGGAAAGTTGCTCACGGCAAAGCTCTTTGCCGTGAGTTGTATAGGTCCAGTGTACCTTGAAAGCGATAGCATATCGGTTAATATAGGCACCGACAGATGTTTCCTTTATTAGCCCTAATAATGGTAGTGATTCGCTGTTTGATTGCGTCATTTTACTTCACCTGCGGACAAGAAAACAAACAAGAAATGTATGAAAACATCATTCATTTTCCACAATATTTATTCACCTTCATATCATAACAAACACTTTTAATGTTTTCTTTTACGTACAATTAATATTTCATTTTTATTACAATGTAAAGACCCAAGTCATGTTTTATTTACGAATATCAGATTTATAATGAAAGGCAACATATAAATTTAAACAGAAAAAATAAATAAATAAAACGTATAAATATACATTCTTTATCAGATAGTAATTAGAACACCCAATCTTATTAATTTTACATGTAAATTCTTGAGATCTTCGAAAGGTAGATAAGTAACAATAAAAGGTTTTAAGAATACGAATTAAGATGAACCCTTAAGATTTTATTCAGAATCAATTAGTGACAGGTTTGAGGAATTTGGGAAGTTTCTTAACCAGTAAAAAGTGTCGCGGACTTCAAAAGGACGCGCCTAATTAATAGTCTTTGGAACACCATAATCACGTGAGTCGCTATAAGAAGACTAAAACATTGGTACAAATTTGCTGTGGAAATTTTTCCGAATTAAAACGTAGTAAGAAAACAATCGCCTTAGACCAATTCGGTCTTTATGAATTACATAATGCTCCCCGAAATTTATACTAAAATAATATAGTAAATTTATATTAAAATAATCTACTAATTACGAAGCACAGTCGTTTTTACCGTGTTGTTTCGTAACAGAAATGAACGATGCTGTGATGCTCAACAATTGACCAACATAACAGCGGAATTAGCAATATAATTCTGATTACCGGCGTGAAATAGAAACATTTGCCTATATGGAAACATAAGAAATAAAATAAAATAACCTTAATTACTTAAAAATAAAATATGTCATATGCCTCGAGACATGTGACTATTTATTCGATTAATTCTAATATTAGTAATTAATAGCGTCGATCGTGCAAATTTTGTCTCTCCTAAATACTATTGAAATTTTCCTTTTAACTTACATTTCAAAAACTTCAGTCTATTTTATATGTAATAATTATAATTGAAGTATCTATATATGTAATTAACAATAAGGTTAACATTGTAAGGTTCAATAAACCTCATTAAAATGTGTGTCTTGTTAAAATGGAATCACGCGACGCTGAACTGACAACATTGTCGGCCTGAGCGTACATAATCGATGTTATTAACTTATTTATTGTTTCCTGTTCAGATCAAATTCCTGTTATTCTCCTCTATAGGGATGTGAAGTACCGAAACACGATACAACCATAGATACATCTTAGACTACATGCCAAAAATATATTTACCTAGAGTATCTCGGCGTTTTGTCAGCTTAGTGAGAAGTCCTAAGACACAATTACCTTCCCTACCTAATCTCGTTCTCTTGATTTTATTACGTTAAGGAAAATGCCAGCAACGGACCTATCCCGCTTGTCTAAACATATTTTAGTTAGCTAAAACTAACATCGATCGCGTTTTCTATTTCTATTTGTCAATTCCAGTACAGTTCAAAAACTTATTGATAAAAGAAACACGTTCTATTAATTTGTTCGTAATTATTGTTCAAACTCTGTATCGGCGTTATCACAAATTGGTCTCTCCGGTAGTCTTTAAGACCGGTCCCTCGCCTCACTATTTAACATTGGAGCTCGTTAAATTTTATTTGGAAAGTTCCAGAAACAAAAAAAAATGTAAGGGGCGCCGGCCGCCAAGCGGCGCCTGAGCTTCATTTATAAATCACGGCCCGCCATCTTGTAGATCAAGCGATTAATAAGTCAACTGTTAACAAACATAGATCCCTTTTCCCTTCATCCATGTTCTTGGCTACCAATACGTTTACGCTGTATGATTTTTCTAACAAATCGTGACATTTTTTTACCTTTCCCTCCCTTTAAATGATTATAAACCGTATGGTAATCGTTTTAATATTCAATTATGATTGTTTTGGGATGTGTCGGTGTTGTTTTGAAGGTATATTATAAACCGTTACGGTTCTTTTCGTCACAGGTACAAAGTGAAACGGCCCTTTTTGAAATTGATACATCTGTTTATTAATAAAGCCGACAATAATTTGATTCTTGTCGTGTTTGGTTAGATAGTTTTGGACAGTCGAACCTTTTGAGTGACAACTTCTATTTCGTTGATGTGAAGTTATTTTTGTTATTCGATTCCAAATAGGTTGTATGGTTTAAGTGTGTAATATTGTCGTTTATAAAATGCAAGATTAATTCAAATTATATATCATACTTTGTTTTTAGGTAGTTTTTGTATGTGAATTAAATACAACAAATAACAAAACTTATGACTGCACAATAAAATAAATAAATTTATGTAATACTAATAATTATTTAACATTGGTATGACCAGTAGCAATATCAGCCTTTGGACGAATGGACAGGTAGCAACGTTAAATAGAGGTCGTACATCGTTATAAAGAGCGATGAGAGACCTTCCCGATTTGACACTTGGCGGTGATCTTATCAACCCATTTGCTCGTTTGTTTAACTACTATATTGAAGAAGAAAAAAAACAAGTGAATATTTGTTGTATAAGTGTACACAATACTATTCGAATCCATACCATCAAAAACCCTACTGAAAACGGCCTCCATCGAAATTAATAAAGCGGCCATAAACGCAAACCAAGTGCAAGTTGTGTGCTTACAAGGCGCTGATGGTTCGACCGCGCGACGGCCACCGGCTCGCCAGTAATTAACACAAAAAAGGATGCGGCTCTGAGCGCGGGTGGTCCGATAAGTAGGAAGCGATCCGGTCAATTACTAGTTGACAGCGGCAATTAAAGGGTCAAGCGTTGGACCTCTGCGAGAAGGGAACGACCATTCAAAACACGTTGCTTCTTCCAATAGATCTTGTATTATATAAATTACTGGTGACCCGCCCCGGCTTCGCACGCTCAATAGAGATAATACGCTGAAATATGTTTTCTCAACTGTCCTAGAAGGTAATATTATGTATGTTGAATGTACATTTACATGTTCGTTCCATTGTGACTTCCTATAGCCTAAACGATTTGACCGATTTTGAAGAGTGAGATATCATTAGTTTTTTTATTTATTGTTGTTAGACTATAGGTAAACCACACAACTGGCAGATCGCCCGCGGGGCATGAAGTTGGTGGGGGCGGGTATCGATACACACGTAATAATTTTTGCAGAGATAAATCCCGGGATAATATTCGCCGATTGCAAATATGGGATAATGTAAATAAAAGTCAACTTTGCTAGATCAATGATTTTGTAGCATGTTAATTTTATTTTACTGTAATGTTTACTTATAATAACAGTTATCAATACCATTTTGATGTTATACGAGGACAAACAAGTAGTAGGTCATCTTATGTAATCGCCCATTATCTTCTACACCACCAGAGGAGTTGCTAGTGTGTTGCATGTCTTTAAGTAAAGAGTTCGAGAAGTTTTTCCTTATGCCATATGATTCAAGCATGTCAAATATATTTATTTCGTTATAGTTTCCTTTTTATACTGTTCGTGTGTGTTGCAGTGTGACCAAAATAACTAATAAATTCGTCCCTTCAAAATTCCTAGAATAATGCATTTGTTGATGCTTTCAAAATTACTGTCAGCTTCAAATTTCTAACTATCGTTTGTTTCTGAGGTTCTTGAATCTTACAAAGATTTTCTAAGAATCATATACTACTTTTAACAAATTTTATAGAATTAATGTAATAGATTATTTTATTTTACTTACGTACTTTTTCAATACATAACAGAGCGAGCGTGTATAACTGGATTTGGTAGTTCTCTCTAAGGGTTTTTGAAACATTCTATGTTATATACTCAAGAAAAAATTACAGCTATAATACGGCCAGTGTCTGGGGACGATGTTGCTTTGATACCTTAACCGTTAAGGCTTAACGTACTCGAATAAAATAGATAGAAGATAGAAATAGATAGAAAAAAAGAAAGTATTTTTTTTTTGAGAATGAAAATAGTTTTATTTCTTTGTAATAAATTTTCTGTATTACTTCAAACCATGGGATTTAGATATATGGACTTGATAAGTCTTCATTTTTATTGGCTGTTTTTATCGTTATCTTTGTTTAATGTAAATAGTCAAAGTAACGACATCTTACATTGTTACACTTTTTGTTTTACTTCTAAAAGCGAGTCAAAATAACCATTGAGTTTATGTAAATGTTTTTTACAGTGGTAGAGCCCACAACAATAACAACAATACTGACAAAATACTACGACCTCACAGAAGACAGGCGTAAAGTAGAAGTTTTACGCTGCGTCTCGTGCGATGTGGAGGTGTCGGAGTCCCAATTCTAGTACTCTTCTCCTTTCGCCCTTTTCTAATAAGGAAATGATGGGTAGCGGCAGTGGATTTAACGGTGAGTAGGAGGGATAGCAAGAGGAAATATCGATTTTTTTTTGTTTATCCTCTCTCATTAGCTTGTTCCAGATGCCTAACGGTAATTTAGCAGTAAGCGCTCGCTACTGTTATTAGGAAAAAAATTACTAAGTATGTCTTTGGACACGTAACCAAAATTCGTCATCGATCAAATAGGTACTATACGACAAATAGCTTCGTCGCATGGAATGGTACACCGCGTGCATAATCCATGCTTATAAGGATCGAATAGTACCTATACAGCCATTGCGTGGAATCCTGATAAAGCATTCGGCATCTGTGTACATATCAACTCCGATAACACAATTTGTTAAACATTTCAAACTCTCGAAGACTAATTCGAAACAAATTGATTCGACTTTTATAAACATATGTCTAGTTTCGTAAGTTACAAGCAAAGTTTTTGTAAGAAATTTGAAGTCCTACAAATTTAATCCTAATTAACTTTTTCTTGACCGAGAACTTGGAGTAGCTTATGAAAAAAAAAATAGTTTTAGTTGGTGCTGTTTGCACAAAGGTTTCTCAGATTCATGGTTACTCAATAGATTTTCCAGAAAGAATATCTTAAATATCAGATTATATGTACTGGTGTGCCCCGCCCGCAAGATATAATCGATCACCCGACATCATTGTGGAACATTCAAACTTAGATACGTAAACTTAGGTTGATTTTTAGCTTAAATCTGCAGTGCAGTATTCCGTAATTCTTACTATGGCCTTTCAGCATTTCCAGCCAAAAATTTAGCACTCCTTAAAAAGAGAAAAGTGCTTAAAAGAGTTTCACACGCATAGGATTATATCATAAACTAAAATTCTAACTTCATTTTATATCTTAGTATTCGAAGTACGACAAAGACAATTTTCGAACTAAATCCATTTGGAATGGCACTAGAAGTTAGAATTGTAAAGTTTCGCACACTACAGCAATGCGGACTGTCAAAAGCCGGTGCCTCCACCCCCGGTGTCCGGAGCGCGCCCCCGCCCTGGCCACTCTCACACCAGCGCTGCCCCCGGCTGACCCTTACCACTGCGCCTTACCATCGTAACTCGGTATTATCGATATCTTCATAAGTGAGCGAGTTTTAATTATTTGATTTCTCTTTTAAACATTAAATAATCTAACTGTTTAACTATCATTCCTATTTAACTACTTATATTTTCGACTTGTGTTTCCCAGAACGTATCCTGTCTGCTATTTTAATAAACAAGATCAAGAAGTGTAAATGATGAGTTCTATTGCCTAAGTCTGGGTTTCGACTGAAGATACAAAGAGGAACATCTGTTTGAGTTTCTTATTTTACTCGGACATTAAAACCGAGGTCCATAGCATCAGCTAAATTATTGGGTACACACCTTTCTAGTAGGCTTATAGAGAATCTGATCCGAAATTGAAAATCAGTATTATAATCTTTATTAATTTTGAAAGGAAAAGCCACGAAGAACAAACAATCATCTCGAGAAAGTTTGCGACAAAAAATATTTTAAAATTCGATTTATAAAAACCGATAGTAGGTTATCCGCCGGACATCCAAAGGTGTTATGGAGACGACTCACTCAAGCGGAGCGGAGGTGGGCTCGAGTCTAACGCAGCCTAATATAGCTGCTCTGAGGGCGGTCGATTGCTCACCAAGTGCCTGCCCCACTCGAGAGCTCCAAATTAGCACTCGAAAGCGTCTTGAGGCTTATGCCAATATAAAATCTCAGCTTCAGTTTCTATTGTACAAGTAACAATCGTTTGAAAAATGCTTCTAACGATTTTGTTTGCCAACTGAAAGTATTGTTGGTTCAACGATCGTAGGTCTATTTTGTTTTTGTTTTGCCTTTTTTTCTATAAACGTTGCTATCGATTCGTTGCTTATTTTATTAATATACACATATTTGATTGCTTATACTTTTATTAAGATGTGTTTGATCATTTTGTAAAATCCCATTCAATTTCATTTGTTCGTGTGAATTATATTCACTGTAATTTTCGCTATTCAGATGGTTTTATGTCTTTAAGATCGGATGGCTTCCTGCTGCTTTTTTCGCTCTATGTCGCGTTACGGCTTCACCTATGGAAGACTTAACTATGGCACCCTACCTGTGAACTCAATATAGTGAAAATTGTTGAGATTAACCGTTATCAGTTGAGAAAAAAATTCTCGAATTGCTAACGTGTCTTAGGAAAAGGTTTTCTGTCTGAGGACGTGGTCGATTCAAGGACTTTAATTTGTGTTTTAACGTTTTACATAAGCGTGGAAATATAAGCAGACGTAAGTTTTATTTTTTCGATATGGTTTTACATGAAAGGAATATGTTTTGCCAGAATAAATATAAATATATTACATGCCAGGCATACTTTAATAATTAAAATTGGATGTATACCGAAAACCGTGAAAGACCGACCGGTTGGCGCAGTGGCAAGACACTTGCCTGTCGCGCCGCAGGTCGTGGGTTCGATTCCCAACCAAGACAAACATTTGTGTACATGAACATGTCTGTTTGTCTTGTGTCTGGATATAAAGACCACCGGAGGATGGGCAG
>DWLR01000887.1:0-21321 GCA_018246295.1 Papilio alexanor hazarajatica | reverse complement strand
ATGAAATACATCCCAAGAGGAATCTTCACAGGCCCGCCTTCGCAAAACCAAAAGGTCCACCCAACAGAGGCGCGAAACGAATCACCAAGTCACAGGCTTCGCAATAGCTTCGCTTCGCGATACGGAAAGCAAACAGACCAGCGAGCTTATGCTAAATGATCTTTTATAATCGAAACATCGTTTATAATCGAAATTATTAGTCGATGTTGAATTTAGTTATCAATATTCCAAGGATCTGTTAGTCCATTAATGAATCATATTGTAAACGAGAGAAAAATTACAAACAGTTTGCAGTATTTTTACAAAATGACGAGTATGCTTTGAAGTGTATTTACTAGCTATCATTAATATTTAAACAATTAAATATTGATGTGGACATAAACAATACGTCGATTGTAATAAACTATGGTATATTTTACAGCTAATTATTAAACGAAACTTATAATTTTTTGTATAATTTCTTATTTTATAGCAGTGTTCAATTATAAACAATTCTGACAGAATGTTTTATTGTATGGATCATTAATGGATTTACTTTGAATATGAAATATATCCTAATGTGATCCCAAGCTGGATAGTATTATTGTTTCAAGTTGCAATATTGTTATTATTATTAATACTGTAAATATTTTTACAAATGATTTTTAATCGATTTATTTATTAGCTTTTTGTCGCTTAAAAAATTATGTAATTTGTGCCAACAGTAATTGCCGATGATAAAGCTTAAAATGATTTTTTACTCATAAGATGAATTATAATTATATTTAATATTTTACTTTTATTTTACAACAATTAGAATATATACTTTTTTTAGAATACTTTTAAAATTTACATGCGTAGTGAATGAAATTCATTAAAAAATTGTCAAATTTAGATACAATGTATTATAATTTTATTTCTAATTTGATATCTGGCTGACTCACGTTCATTTTATCTATTAAAATGTTATTTTAGATTCCATTGATTTTTTATATTTCAACATATATATGTATGAATTAAATTTGTTATTTAAAAATCTGCGTTTTATCTTATAAGTGAGAGTATTTGCTTTCGCATTATGAAATGAATTTAATGTAGGAGCAAGTCATTTTTATTTGGAGATTAATTTATAATAGGTCATGTACGTCATAATACAATGCAGTGTATAAATATTAAATAGTAAATAATGAATGATAGTCTACGATAAGCTAGTGATTAGAAGTTTATAATGTGAGATGTATGGATTTGTTTACAAACACTTCTGTTTCCAAACTAATCAACACAATAGATTCAAGTCATATTTTAAGTTTTTCAACGAAAGCAAAATTGACTTCAAATTCTTATATATATTTTTTAAAAGTGTGTGTCTAATTATAATTTTGTTTGTTAGCGATTTCATTTTTAGCTACGGCCCCTACGTGTTATTAGAAATCCATTAAACTAAAACAATTCTTGTCTTACATCTGCCAATATGTCATTTTTTTGTATATCTTAGAATCCAAGGTATGACATTCAAAATTAAATGTGAGTCCCATTTGCGAATCGTTTCATAAATGACGAAGTTCTGAGGTAACAATCATAAAAATACACTTCGTCATTACCGAATCGGTTTAAAAATGTTTTTTTTTTGGAAATGTTGATATCGTTTGATATCCCCCACATTAGCAAGTTGGTCCCATTTAATTTGAATGTCGTTGGACCTTGGCTTTCGAAGATATACCCCTAAATTGTACATTAATTTCGATAACAGCATGTATCATAAAATTGTTAATGTCATTACCATGGGAACCAAATTGTGAATGAATCTTTTTCTATTTCTGGCCCTTTATATAATTATTTATTTTCTTTAAAAATCTGAAGTCGGTTTTATTATTGTTAAAAACGTTGAAAGATTATTTAAGCTGCCAGTTACTTTTTCTATTTTATGTATATTTGTAAAGTTGGCAAGATTTCTATTAAGGCCTCTTAATTGACATAATTCATCAGTTACTATATTAACGAATTTTTCGAAATTTAAAATACCTTTCTTAATATTAAGTGTCCTCTGTGAATGCTACAAGTTTTTGTATATATGATATTTTTCTATGAAAACTTCGTAAAATATTTTATTATAATGGAGATTAGAACATAAACTATTGTAGCTGTTTATAGAAACATGTCATTTGTGTTTATGGTTTGGTCACGATTGTTTCGAAAAATTGATGTACGGTGTAAAAGTACAATGCTTCCGTCACATCTTGCCATTAGATAAGCTACAGGCTGTCTCATATTGTGTCAACATTTTTATTTTATGGATTTTTTTTTATTTTTATTACTTGTTCAAAATTTACTGCACAAGAAACATTTTACAGATTATCTATTTTTATATGTAACATTAGTAATCGTCTTCTGATGTAGTAACAATTTTACTGTCAATAAAACGCTTTTAATATGTTTTTGTGTTATTATTTTTTTTCAATCTCGTAATAATGTAATTGCCCTTTTTTCTCATATTTTAGGTTGCTAGGCTTAAACTTCAGTGACATATTTTAAGATGCATCCTATTATCGATTTTAGCTATTTTTAAATATTAAAGATATTGTAATATTTTCAATCGCTAAGCTGCACTATGTTACCTTTGCCCAAATGAAGGCAGATAACGTAAGGACAAAGCGGAAAAATATTTAATTTTTGGTTTCGTGATAAAAACTGATATTTAAATGATTTCTAACAAAACAATGGCGCCTTATGAGTGAGTAAATAAATAAATTTATTCTAATGCATGGGATGGTTTTTAAAAGTTGTATATATTTAAGAGCTTCGCTCGAGATAGACAAATAAAAAAAAATCTTGTCTAGGTATGGTTAATAAAACTTGATATTGGATTGTGCGAAAGATAATGTGTAAGAAGGGCGTAAATTTAAATTTGGCAGCTTACAGAGAAATAGGTAAACGGAAGAGAAGTAAATACTGTGCCAACATCACATAAATGGGAAAAGGAGAGGGAGATGACTTAGACTTTTTCTGGTACAGTCAAATCTTTTTGTAATCAGTATAAATTAAAAAGGCTACTATTTATTTATTTGTAAACACTTTATTGCTAACATTACAAGATTACACTCAATTAACTAAAGCTAAGATTTTTATCTAAATGTGGACAAGGGCGGCATTATCGCTAAGAGCGATTTCTGCCAGGCAACTACTATATGACAGTTGTATTTTTTAATAGAGGAAGGGGGCAAACGAGCCACGAGTCGCCCATATGAGCGATCACCGTCGCCCATGGACCTTCGCGACACAGAAGAACTGCAGATGCGTTGCCGGCCTTTTAGGAAGGTGTACGCTCTTTTCTTGAAAGACCCCTAAGTCGTATTGGTTTGGAAATACCGCTGAGGACATATTATTTTACAATACGGCTGTACGAGTCAGACAATTTCGCGAAGACCGCGCAGTACTGGAATACCAACCATCAAGGTAGTGTGGATAATATTTGGCGCTCTATCGAGTTCTATAAATTAAAGGCATTATAGCTTTATGTGATAATCATAATAATAAGAAAAATATAAAAAGAAATACTTTAACAACATGAACAGTTTTTATTAATATCTACAAAATATTATTACAGTACTAATGACTAAATTATGAAATTTGTTCAATTTTCTTCTCACCCTTTTCGGTGACCAATTGATCATGATGTCTCGTTAAATTGTCGTGCTTTTCTGTCGCTGCTTTTTCCAAAACCTGGTTGTATTGATCTTCTCTGTAATGAAGACATTACTGATTTATTATATATAAGGTATTGCAAGTGCATTGCCTTCAAACACGTAAAGGAATTACTTGGATAAATGTGACCAAAAGTTAAAAGCAGCTGTGCAGTTTTATTCTTGTAATATAAATCTTTAGTAGAAATGTTAGAAGAATTAAACCGCGTTAAAATGTGGCTTCATTAAAGCTACTCAAACTTACGCTCACTTGCTACGTTTTTTAAGGGTCAGAACACTGCCGACAGTAACACAACTATGAGTGATAAATAAGAATTAAATTAATTATTTTAATTATTTTTCATCCTACCATCTTCAAAGTAATTTCAGCAAAAGACATTTAAAATTACATACCTTGCTAATTTAATTTTAAACAAAACTCTTCTTATATCGTCCATGGACATTCCGGTAATTTTAAGAATGTTCAAAATAAGTATGCCACCAAATGCACTTAAGGTGCCACCTGGAACAGAAAAAATGAATTTAGAAGTTGCATTATTTCTTTACATTACAATGGCTTTTATATTTTCCATGATTATTCTTCACAAAAATGTGGTTACTAATGGCCATTGTTTATTTACAAAATTAAATAACAAATTTAACTTTAATAATTAGTAAGTTTATAAAATTAAACAGCAATGTATAATTTTCAGTCAATATAAGCCACATGGTTTAAAAAACAAAAATAAAGTATGTACTCGGGAATAATTAAAATTCAGTCACAAGATTTGCCCTGGTAAGTACAAACATTGCAAGCCTTTAAAATTTCTCCATACCAACTGCAGCACCAACTATTGTCCCTGGGACCCCTAAGTTAGCTTTATAAATGCCTCCTGTGAGCGCACCGGCCATGATGTAGTCTATTAATGATGTCTCTCCACGATACACCGTCACCACGGTCGTAATTAAACTGGTAAATAAAGAAAACAAATTACCATTTGTCACTTTATCTTTGGCACTCATAAAGCGACACCACATTGAAATATATTATTATATATTTATCGATTTAAACTGACGAAGAAGGAAAATGTTTTTTAAATGCGTGAAGTCTATGTGCCTCTATCCCTTCAATGGTGACCTCCTGTAGTATAAATAGCTTGACCGATTTTTTTAACCTTTTTTTCTTTTAATTATTTATTTCAATATCAAGAAAAAAAAACAGAATTATTATAGTATAGTAGACCCATCAGATGTTGTCTTGGATGAACTTTGGTTTCCCTGTTATAAGTGGATTCAGTGTTAAGTTTTATTGTAAAAATATCTCCTTAACCCCCAGCACATTATCAAGTTCATCAAAATTAGCTGTTTCAGAGCAGTTCAGCTATACAAACACACACAGAATAAATATAAAATTACAGTTAATCAACATGTAAGCTTACTTACCTAAAGCATCCAGTGAATAAGCCCAACCTCCAACCCCAATGGACAGCACCTTTCGCAAATGCTATGGTCACATAGTCTTGTAATTGTTTCTGAAAAAAAAAAAAAACTTAACTAGAACTTTTCTAAAGTAGAAAGTATTGTTATTCCTAGGTCAAACCATAAAGAACTTAAACTATGTGCAGTTTGACCCAGAAAGTAACACATCATTACATAATGTAAATGAAATAAAATATAAGACAACTAGAAATCTAGCATCTTTGACAGAGTTTTTAATAAACAACATAGAATTTTTACTAATATTCTTTCTTTGAGTAACTCAAATGGGCAATAAGTACAGTAGTATAATAATTTTACTTCAGAATCCTTTTACTTTTGAGCTTGTGGTGTAACAACAATATGAAGTACTTATGAAGAGTTTATTCAAATGCACTAATCTGAGGAACTATCAATCGGATTTGAATAATTCTCTTTGCATTTGACAGCCCAATATGTAATTATCTTGACCCTTAGAAGCTATAATAATATGATTTATTTCCACAAATACTACTTATTTATGTTCCAGACATTTCTAGTATTTAATAGCACTCATGGTCATGGGGTTATTGATTATGATGATTAAGAATAAACATGATAAAATCTGTAAAAGTACATAAAATGTAACTAACACTTTAAAGTTATAAAAAAACGAGTGTGCTTTAGACCACACAACTGAAGTAAAACTTCTTTAGATTCATCTATATGTACATATATATATGTTTATATATATGATATATACATATATTAATTTTCTACAAATATTTATGTTATGGATTTTCATTGATAAATTAATATTTTTGAATAGATTTTAATTTTTTTTATTCATTATTTTCATAATTGGATACATAGATATATGAAACGTAACTGGCTATTGTCATAGCAAGTACACATTTTCTTTCTCTCTTTTGAGAAAATGTGTACTTGCACCTCTCTCTCTCTCTCTTGCCCCTATAGTAACCTCTCAACTTCAGTTCGTCTCACCTAATCACACTTTTTGTAACACACTCGTCACCATATTACTCCCAAAATGTACAAAGAAGTTTTACTTCAATAATTTCTAAGGTAACGTTTTGTACTTTCAATTTTGTAAGCCTCAAAGGCAAGGCTTACAAACTTGTATAAGCACCATAGGCATGACTTAGCCTATGGGGCTAACAAACTTATCAGCATATCTTACTTTTGCATGTATTGTTGACTTAAATGCAGTTGCTTGATTCCTTTCAATAAAGTTAACATAAGCCTCCCTTGATTTGAGAAAACCTCCGAAGCAAGCACCAATAAAAGTTCCAGTTAGTGTTGCTTGTACAACATTATGAAGTTCAACTGAGATCTCTTCATATTCACTGAAATACAATAGTTACAAAATTTTATTGTCTTACCTAACCATTGGTGGTGAAAGATGACCCTTTTCTTCGCGATATTCATGACAAATGTAACATTCTCCAATTCTATTGGCAATAATTACTATTATTACATATTTTTGCAATTATCATAGTTTCAATACTTTTGTTTGAATACTAAAAAAAATGGTATGGTAGCAGTTACTATAAGTAACAAGTTTTTTTTTGTTACAATACAAAAAAATTGTATTGTAGTATAACTGTGCTTGCATTTTGTCATAAACACGTTATGACAAAATGTAATACTTTCATATTCTTTCATTAAGAGACTAATCTTTCCCAAACAGAAATTAACTGATTTGTTATTAGCTTCTATTGCGGAAGAATACTTAGGATATAGTTACTTAAATCCTCTTAATATTTAATATTGTCGCTTCTACTTTACTTACTTTCTTTTAAATATTTTCTTTACTCTGTCTAGACCGGTATTGGTATTGGTTTGTGATTCAGGTATATGAAGTTTATCGTAGTCATTTTCGTTACGCTTTTCAAAGAAGGGAAAAGCAAACGTTGGTGTCAAACGTATAGCTGTTCTTAACATGTTGTAGGTTTTATATGGTTCCAAGTTGTTATTATTTAAGTTTCATGTTTAAAGAACTACTCTCTACTACTCTAAGTCTCTGTACGGCGGCAAGATATTACGAAACTTAAAAATGCAAGTTATAAATTATTTTAGGTAGAGGTTAGCGCTTTTCAATCAACATGACACTGACAGTGACACCTGACATATAAATGGGAAACTGACGGTTGACAAGGTATGTATTCAATTGCAATAAATTAAATAAATTATGTAAATTTTTTTTTTGGATTCCTTAGCTAAAAATCTATGATTATTTTATAACTTATTACTTAACAATAATAAAATAGTTTATTTAAACACCATTTAATTAAAGGTCGATTCAATTCAACACGTACTTGTTTGATTGAAAATCAAAACGATGAAAATATCTAGAAATGAACGTTCTATTGAATGAATTACACGTACGAAAACACTGAACTTTTTATATTTTAAGTTTTTTTAATCGCCCAAAATAAATATTAATACTAACTTGTTTTTTAGTATATCCCTCTCAGCTCTAGTATTTGGAAATTTAATAAAATGACCTAATATCGCGGGTGTGATAAGAGCATCAGTTACCTCCATGACACATTTGCTAATTGTGGTTTAGCCTAAATATTTCGGCATTTTCACTATGCGCTGGTACAATCCAGGGGCGTAAAAAATTAGCGCACAAAGAACCTGCAACGTTTAAATATTTTGAATAATTTGTGATGCTAAACACATTAAAAACTCACATATATTGAATGATTGGTACATTCATTATAGTTGAAATATTATAGTTATCCACATTTACCTTAAGCTCTAGAGTAACCCAAGACTCAATTTAAAAATGTTTTTGACGGAGTTGTTCACAGAGAAACATGAAAGCTTCTTTACTTAAGCGATATATATTTTTAAATTATGTGTCATTTATATACATTGGGTTTTCTATCTTTCTGAGTTTAGATCTTCGTCTAATTTTTCTTAAAAATAATTTATTAGTACATAGTAATATGATAGTAGTATATAATAAGAGGTAGCTACAATGTTTCTCGAATTTTTACGGAATGTGACAAGACGAACATGTTGCTCGCCTGACGTCACGTTTGCCCATATCTAAACAATGCCACTCTGCTGCTGGGCGGATGGTAAGGTGTGGTACTTACTCTGTAAAAGAGGCGTATCACCACAATATTTATATTTGTCAGCTATATAAAATATATGTATAGCTTCCAAATGCACAGATTACATTTATTTATTCGATAATGCTTACCTAGTTTCTCTTTGTTAATTCCCTCCGTTTCAAGAAAAACTTGTAGCAAAAACATAAAACAAAGCACTACGTTGGTAAAGCGGTGGTCTTTGCATTTCGACATAGACACATATAAACACTGATATGCGGGTATTCAAAAGTAACGAGTAACGTAACGATACGATAGTAACGAGTAAACTATCTTAATAAAATAATTTTTAAACCAATTTAATATGTTTCGAAACTTTTCTCACCGACAAATTCCAAGTGACGACTTGACTCGACTATTCTCGATAGCCAGCCTTCGAAATGTACGTTACGTAAAGTTCGTGCTCTCAATTTTGTTTATAAAGTCTATAGTATCGTCTACTCGACGATACGTTTGCGATACGGAAGTAAATAAAAATCGTTCGTGCTTCCAAATTTAGTTACTTTTACGCACGATAAATAAAAAAATCTCATACAAATGTTTGTCGATGACGATACGAATACTTTTTCGCAAGTTGTTCGTGCTCGGGAAACAAATATTAAGAGCATAGCCACATCGAAATCAACTAGACTTAAGTTTCTCTTAATCATGTAGTGTATTAATATACCGATACAAATATATAATGGTATTTTCAATCAATCCAAATTACATAATTTATGTAACCAATTTTCTAACTGGAGATATTGTTAAAAGTCATTATTGGTACTTTTAATTATATGTTTTAGGCACAAGACTAGTATAACCGCACAATAAAATAGATTACGTCAGGCTGAGCAGGTTCCAATAATTAAAGTTCTAGTCCTTAATCTATTCATTCCACTGAATCGAACATAGGTGTCGTGCAGTGGCTTTATCTAATATATTATAAACCATGTGTTTATTATATGGATTAGTTAGAATCTTTGATGAAGAACATATCAAATTATCATCCACGCGGGTTTACGGCGTATTTTTCTCTTAAGTATCGACATGTCTTGGCAACAAAAATCCATGCTAGCTAATCTGTCTCAATTGTTATTTTGTTTGGCATACGAAAAAGCTTAATGATTTATTAAAAACTAAAGTTTTTTTTAGGAAATTAAAATTTGTTCTGGTTCAACAGTCATCTTTTTATGAGGTATATAAGGTAAGCTTTTCAATACGGTAAAATATAAATGTTATAAAAATATAGCAAATATAAATACGTTAATTCGTGGTAATTACCTCCGCCCATGATTATTTTTTATGAAAATCGAAATTCAATAAAACAAGCAAGCTATTCGTTTGATGTTAAGTGATCATCATTGTCAATAAAAGCTTGCAACAACCCATAAAAGATTTGCTGAAGCGTTCCAGCAATGCAGCGGGTTACGAATGATAAGGGACCTTGGATCTTGGGAAAAGGGATGAAAAGGGTATTGCATCTCCGGACGAACCGCATACAGCTCTATTTCGCTGAAGCATTTTCTAAGATTGTTTGGTAACTTTGAAATTAATCAATGGTTTATAGATACTGTCTTTAATCTAAAAGTTTAAAACTTGCGCATAATAATAAAAAAAATATGTCGGGCATAAAAAACTTCAGAATGGAAGGATTTAATTAAACAACAATTATTTCAACTATATTTTATGTTTTATTATAAAATGACAAAGAATAAATCTAGAGTTTAGTAGTGTAGTCACTTAGATGATAAAATTGTGTATATATTTATAATTCACATAACTGCTTGTAATATAGATAATGTGCTCTCGGCCTTATTTAAGGACCCATCGGCGGTTAGAAAAATCAAGTTTTACTAAAGAATCCACAAAATACATTCTTTTGGAATATATTTAAAGGCTCGTTAAAGCTTGCTATTATGTTAGTATTCGGTTTAGATTAGATGAAAACAAACATATAATTAGATCCCTGTTATTTTGTCCCAATTATTGGTCTTTGGCATAATTAATTCAATAATGCTAAATTATTAACATAACTAAATAAAACCATCGTCCTAGAGCCAAACATTACGTAAACGATAAAACAATGCGTTAAAATCGCTGCGAGAGCGACAGTTTAAACCTATTAGACTATTTTAACTTTACACACAACCCTTTAATTTGCACACCATTGTTTTATTAAATTAATCAAAACGTCACTAAACTCACGGAGGAACAGGTGGGCAATTACAATAAATACTAAGAAGTTTCTTACAACGGAGGCAGGTATTCATAATTCACTAGAGCGACTACGGAAATTAGAATAGGATATTTTTATCTAAGTCTTAAGTTAATGATTATGTTAATCTGTAATACATCCTATAAATTTAATTTGTAATTATTTATATAGTGTATAATATTTACATAGGTAGATTATTTCAACGAGACGATAACTGCCATTTTAATAGGTTTAATATATTTTTAATGATTATTTTAATTTAGAAATATAGAGAGCACTTATAATAAATAGATAGCTACTGTTATCGCATTTGACGAATGTAATATTCTACTGTAGGATTTAGTCCTATTAATTGGCAGTTATACATTTTCCTCCGACTAAGATAATGTTTCAATAGTGGAATGGTTCAGTTCTTTCAACGCATCAGGATCAGGAATAAGGGACGTGGCACGGACATAAATCACCGCCCCGGCCGCCAGTTGCCAGGGTGAGCGATAAAATTTATTCACATTATACCCTGTGCGAAATATATTCCACTTGATAATATTTATAACATATCATTGGCAATATTTTAAGTCCCTTACCCCATTCACAATTCAACTAAATAACCTGTAATTTGCCTAAATTCTCGCTAATACCAAGCGGGCTTTAGGATGAAGGTGAATGATTTTTTAGAGGTTGAATCACTTTATAGGTAGGTACATGATAAATTTAAATACAGATAAAAAATATTACTGCCAGGATAGTATAGATCTAAAAAGATACGAATATGTCTAGAATAGCGATCGTACTACCGTACATTTCTTTATATTGATCCCCATTGAAATTTTATAAGTTTATTTACAAATAGTTTACCTCGTCGGCTGATGAAACTATTTGCTAAGCGACATCCGTGAGTGAGGCGACAAGGTAGAAATGTACACGTGTAGAAAAACTGTGTCTTGTATATATAAGTAAGACATTTGGGTATTTTACGTAACTAAATTACATAATATCAGATATTTCAAAGGAACATAGAAGGACAAAGAGGAAAAATAAAGAAAAACAAAAGTTATCAATGATAAAAATAGTTTAATTATGAAACTAAAATAAGAATGAAATTAACCACACACAAGGCTTAATACTAAAAATAAGAAAATAAAGACGACAATGTAAATTAAATTAAAACATATTAAAATATACGAAACAGTTAAATAAAATAAAAATTAGAAAAGAAAATAAGTATTCGAATGGAATAAAGAGTCGTTAAACACATGCGCCATAGCCAAATATCTAGAAGTGATATGTCGGCTTTGACTGTAATGTTGTTAAACATATCGAGTATAGCTAGTATACAATAGGAGATACATATTAAGAAGCGCAATAAAATTATAGTAAACAATGTATGTGATATGCAGAGATATGTTTGACGTGGACACACGAAGAACGAGTGCACAAAGTTTAGACAATCAAAGAAAACAATTAGGATCTACGACAAGCTGCGAGACACACGTTCGGAAACTCGCTCGCACATATTCAACGCATAACTTTAACGAACAAATTGAAACAATGTTCACTTACGATCAATTAAATTGCATATATTGCGCTTAATAAAACTCTCAAATATAATTCAACTGTAACATTTTCATCAACTTTTCAATAAATGTTAAGATTACATCAATTACGTTACCTAAAGTAATGTGTATTGACTTTTAATTTGGCATCTCATTCTAAACACTGATTTTAATTATTTTTATTTATTTTAATAACTTTAACGTATTATACCTAAATGTTTAAAAATACTTCTCTAAACACATAAATCCCTAGAATTATCTATAAGTCAATACCAATGTTATTGAGAAGAGTTAGGCCACAAAACGCTACACACATTCGTAACAATTCCGTATTGAGCACTGAGCAGGAATCCGTACAAAAAAATTATATATGTCAAGTATCTCACTCCTGTGAAATGAAAAGCATTTCACAATGTCATGGATCAAACCATGAATGACTCTCAGTGAACAATACTAGTGAACTCTGATGTTGACATTTAGCAAGCATTCTATGATATCGGAAAAGGCGATAGTCTCCGATGGATGATACAAGCAATGACAATCAATTTTAATAAATATTAGTAAAATTTCAATATCTATAGTAACTTATTCTTTTAATTTATTAAATAAGTATCGCTAATTTATTTATCTAACACTGTATAGTATTGGCCAACAACGTCTCGTGATCAACAGACAATGATCTTAGGTTTCGAATGTTAATATTGATGCGTTTACATCGTTCATACATCAGCATCGTTCGCTTTTACAAAACAATAAACACTGCATTTTTATAACGTAAATTGAAGTTTATTATAAATGATATGCATAATGCCGAAAGATATGCATTTATTCACTTGGGAGAAAATATTTAATAAAATGAATTGATGTGTGTAGCGTTCCACGCTGAAATCATTGGATATGTAATGTTTTTTGCGATTTAGTTTCATAAATACATAATAATTAAATTACAAATGCGACTACTTCTCACTCGCCCGACAGACCATCTTCGACCGTACTTCACTTTCCGTATCATTTCAAAATGCAGGCACAGAGGTGTCCGTACCCCCATAGAAAAACATTTTCAAAAACGTGCAAAATATCACCACACCCTGGTCACCTAACATTATCTAAACCGAGACACTACTTACACGCTCTTATCGTAGATACAATAGGTACTGAATTATACAGTTTTTTATGTTCGAATTCCTCTAATAAACCTTACATTTTAATGTCAATCTATTTTTTTTTTTTCACTTTTAACCGTCTTACTAAGCTCTATTTTTATATCTTAAATCGCGATGTATACGATACATTCTATAATAGTGTAAATATGTAATTTTTCCGATTGCTATGATTTAATTAGAGAAAATGAATTGTGACATCGATTTTTGTTTCGATCGATTGTAACGTTGTGGCCTAAGAGTCACTAACAGGCGAAAATCCTCAAAACGTTTTTAATCTAAATCATTGAACTGTGATCTCATGTCAGTTACACAAAGATAACTCCCTTACGAAACAATCAATGTTAACAAAACAAGCAACAAACAATCTGCTAGATATATTTGAATAACTACCGTTTGTGACATCGAAGATATGTAATTCTTTGCAGTCGAAGTAAAAACTAAATTAGACAGCCGCACGTTGCGTCATAGATTTTAGGAAATGTTTACAATAATTTGTCATAATTCAGGTATCTGTTTCACGCATGCTTTGCCTAATCACATAATCTGGACGTGTAACTGAACACTTAAAACTGGACCTAAGTTAATAGAATAGGCTTCGCTGGTCACCATACTATGTCGAAAACCGACAAAACAAATATTGGAAGAGTTTATTTGTGGGAGATTTTAAAATTTATTTTGTCTACAATATAAACGATCTTACTTAATTCACAAAACTTAATCTCTTTTGCATTGGACTAGACGCATTTTACAAATAATTTAAGAAGGCAAAGATGTGTGAAAACCAATTCGTTTAAAAGGGGAAAGTCCAGGAATCTTGAGAGCGCGCCGAGGCGAGCATTAGGTATATACAAAGTGCAAAGGGTAAGCCATAAAACTAGAATACTGATTCTTTAATGAAATATAACTGAGTCAGAGCACGAATACTGACTATGAGCCTTGCCATAGGAAAGGCCAGGCCGCGAGCGGTTGCGGGGGCCGCGGTGGCTGTGGAAGCCGCGCTTGTCAAGACGGTGCGGCCTCTCCATCACATCACATTACAATGAATATTACTCTAAAAATACGTTCTCCCAATCGGCCACACCGCACGTACGGAACATCACATCATAACTCACATCGGAACTCGCTAATAGGATATAAATAAATATTTCTCTATCAATAATTGCTTAGTGAAATGTACGCACGAGCATTTATAGTATGTTGCAGCTACCATTAATTTAAATTAACATCAAAATAAATGCATCATGTCACTATTATGTCACTAAACATAACATTTATATATATCGTGATATATTCACTAGACGCCTAGCCGTAAGAAGAGATTACGCTACCTAACAGAGAAGACTATCGGAACAACGAACAGAGTATAGAAAACGTAACAGATATGAAGGTGTGTGATACAGACGATAAATGATCTATGTCTAACATAATCTATTTAAATGTTGTTACAACTAATATTGCACACACATACACATTTCTAAAGCATTTCAGTATCATAATTATAAAAAGAAAAATGTGTATGCGTACAAAAACCATATTTTATAGAAATGCAATAATAGTAAATTGTGCATATTAAAATAGAGCATAAAATATATTTATAAAATATAATCTTATATTGATAACTGCAAATTATATGTGACAAAGTAAATATGTTTTAACTAGTGATAAATATGTTAAAATATTCAGACGGCAAATTAGCCTGAAATCATAACCGTAAACGAACAATGTCTCACATTGCATAGCACTCAAAAATGCCACATGTAAATAATTCTAGCGCAATCTAATTGCAAACAATCCAAGTTCACCGACAGACACTGAAAATGTAAAATTAACGGAAGCATCCGATACATATATGGAAAAAATATAAGGTATGAATATCACACAAAATAGAAATCCTCTCCGTATATCAGGGACAATCCATGATAGCGAAACCTATACCAGGTTGTGAAGTAAAATGTCCCTTAAATAACATGTACAGTTACAGTAAGATGTACATTTACACTAAGGAAATAGAGTAGCACTTAACTTCTAGACTGATCCGAGTAAGCGTAATATAGATTATACTTAAAAATTTCAGTCGAGCATTATTCTCGATTTAAGGGAGAGGTACTATATTAAATAATCGACAGTCGCTGCGTCATTCGATACGCGTTCAATATCAATACAGCTAAGGAAATCGATTTTATAATCGCGACACTAACTGTCAACAAAAGGACGTGACTGGCAACACTGGCGACTGTGAACGATCAAAAATCGAAAAAATCGACGATTATGAATAAATATAACATTTTATTTGAGCCTTGATAATCTGAAATTGACTCAATGAAATATGAATCGAATTGTTTACGGATTGTAAGTCGTTCACAATCGCCGACGTAGATTATCAATTGTGTGATATTCCGATGGTGGCGGCAAATGGAATTTAGATGCTCGATTTGGAGAATGAAACCCTGAGGTGGTTGGACTCGGAGAGCTGGTAGTTGTGCATCTTGATGAGTGCGGCCACGGCGTCGTCGATAGACATCAGCTGCACCAGCGCCATCTTGCGGTCTTTCCTAAGAAATTGAAAACAAACATTACAAACACACATGCATAATTTCTGCATTGCAAACTTTATTCAAAGAACAGCATATTCTTTTAAATTTGACAATACTTTAGAAAGCTTAAAAATCGATCATAATGGATTTCATTAGTCGTGTATACTAAAAATTGTAACATCAAAAACACGATTTTCTAAACAATTTCGGCAAATGTGAATGTCATGATAGAAAAGTAATTAAAAATGTTATTTAGTAAACGAAGTGTTAGTTATAAACCGATATTTTAGTTCAAATGAAATACTTACGGGAAGAACTTGAACGCTTTGATCGTGAAGCCCCGCTTAGTGAACGCCTCCTTAATATCGTCCTCGGAGACGGTCGCTCTGCGGACAAAGTACACGTCATGAGTCCATTCTCGTAACGTAATGACGTGTCGGAGGGAACGATAACTTACGGAATGTTGGAGAGGTGCAAGGTGGCGCTCGGCGGGTAGATGTTCTGGTAGTTTTTGCTGCCCGGCTTCTTGAATCTATGCAGCGGGCTCTGCGAGTAATCTCTGCAAATTGATATATACAAAATATTTAATAAGTGGAATTCACATACATTTTTTTATGAGCAAGCTTAAGAAACCGACTTTTGTAAGCTGTATAACATTAGTATAGTGTTAAAGCTTTAGCGTTATCATGACATAGTTTGGTGTAGTTTTTCACATTAATACAACGGACGTACTTTTTATCGTTTCCAATAGCATTATATCTATTATTGTAAACGTTGGTAGGTGTAGTCGACTCGATGGAAGAAATGTCAAAAGACATAATTTAGGCGTGAAATAGAGATATTAAGATAGCAATTGTTCACATAACGGCTCGTGAGTTAGCTAGCTCCTTTGCTCTTTTAGTAATTCAAAATAATACGATCGACGTACCTGGTGAGTCCGGCGTCCGGCTGGCCCTCCTTGGGCAGCTGCACCGTCTGGTGCTTGCTGAGCATCACGCGCATCGCCTTGCCGAACACGCGCAGCTTGTCCATGTGCGTCATTGCTGCCAAAGTATAACACGGTCCATATCAATAACTATAATTAAAACAGTAAAATTACAGTATAAGCCAGAGCCAAAAGTATCGCAACGCAGCGGCATGTCGTGAGATGGGCAACAACAAAGGTTGCACAGTGACAGATCTTTGTGGTCATCTTCGGGGAAGGCCTTCGATCAACAATGGACTTTCTTCAGCTGATGATGAACTTTCAGAAAAACGGCACAATACACCGAGCCTCTGTTCTGATTGTACATTTAAAGTCATAATCACAACTATTTGAATGTTTTTACTCATGTTAGTAAATACGGATATTATTTTATAAAAGTATAACTATTGTGTTAAAATTATAAAATACTGTACAATACATTTAAAAATATTATGCAATGTAAAAATAGCAAAAACATTTCTGAAAGGTGGTTGCGGGAAAGTTTCGCGACGATATAATTATTATACGAAATAATTATTACGTAGCGAACTAATGATGATGATTTAAACCCGAGACTTACATTACGGCTGCTACAAACTTAACGACATTACACTCTAAATTGCTCATTATTTCTGAGATTATTACTCATATTTTCTGAGTCCATGAAAATATGTAATAAAATATTTTGTGAATTTATTAACATCGCATATTAACGAGAAATAATAAATTTTTGATAACGCTAACTTTTCGTTTACTCGATGGTGATTCATAATTATAATTTCCCAATTACAATACAGTTATTTTAACGACTATAAAAGTAATTTATAAAGAATACTTAGAAATAAATTCTGCATTTTATATCGTAGCATTACGAAATTTAACAATAAGCCTAGTCTAGCATTAGATATATTTTGTTCTCGAACAGAAGTTGGCCCAACTTCCCTTTGAACGGGGATCAGTACCTATTTACTAAATTTATGAATTCTGCAGTATTATGACATTCTCTGCACAAATGTATCAAATGTGAAAAATATATTTTCATTATACCCATTCACATTTACTTCTTGACACAAAGCATAATGCAAGCGGCTACAGAAAGACATGTCGCTCATAATTCTATACGAAAAAAAAAATACATGCAGTATAATAAATATATCTCGTATAATGTGAACCTTATAAACATGTAATAAAGTCGACAATAATACATACCCAAATGAGCTTGATGTGGTTCCGCCATTTGAATTAGGGCTGAATCTTTTTTGTTGTAGAGGATCTTCACTCGTTGCACATCTCCGTACACGCCTACATATAAAAATATCCGTTAGAAACTAAACAGCGCTTTCATACTATTGTATTGTTCGGGAGAGACTGCGTACCTCGGCTGTGCATTTTATATATTGAATGCATTTTATAATTAAACTTTAACAAATACTTGTTACAAACAATTCTTCTCATACGAAATGGACGACCGAAGCAAAATATTTGTAAGCTCGAGTCCTACTTAGGTTAACGAGGCTGTAAGCACACAACTACACTTTAATTATGTATTTTTAAAACAGTTTGCTCAATACATAACTCGTGAAATGGTAAAGATTGGAAATGAATACAAGAAGAAAACAATTTCAAGTTCTAATTTGGTCACGTAAAAGCTTCCGATTAACGCTGTAGAAGTTAACAGCAGCAGCCTCGATGTGGGCCAAATGTGTTAAGCGGGGTTCTACAAAATGGAAAAAAACTTCTTTCTTCTACGGTGTGAATGTGCGATTAGTATAGTTATTCATAAAAGTCATCTTCTCTCGTTGCTAAACAATCTATCATAATATCTAGGTTGTATACTAATAGACGTCGACCAAAAACTTCTATTTCATCAGGCTTATATATCGTAAAGTGTTAAAATGCACAATGTAATTTTGTTGTAAATATATGGCCTGTCAACGGTATCTGAGTATAATCAAAGACAGAGCACTGGGTAGACTTACACATCTAAAACTAGCGCGTCTGAAACACAAATTGTCATATGAGTTAATAAAGCGTTTAGAGTGATAGTGTTAACAAGCAAAGCTTCGATCGCAAAGTAATCGGATGCGGTTATCAGTACAGAAGTGGAGAATGTTAGCTGACAATTTGTCTTCCAGGCGACAAGGGCTCGGGAGCAATATTAATGTTTTAATATAAAATACGGAATGTATGTGCACACGTACCGAAAAGGGTAAAGAGAGCGTCAGGCGTGACCATCTAAAACAATAGGAGAGAGAAAGAGATAGTATTATAAATAGTCGTAAAAGATATCTGACATCATATTTATAAATAAATTAGCAACTTGTTTTTATCAAGGAATTCGAGTAGAATATATAAATGCAACAGCTAGTAACGTTCATTAACTTGTATTAGTTGGCATCAATTAGTTCGTGTCGGCTTAATGGAAATCCCAAATTAAAAGTGTCCTTAGTACACGTTACCGGCTATTGTGTTAGATTTAAGATTAACTTATTACAACACAACGTAACTAACAATTTTATTGATCTTAGATACAATTTTCCAACTTTATGTTATATCGCTATCCTATTTCAAGGGAAGTTTTAAACAAAATCGCATTTTATTTAAGTTGCGTCAATCTTAATATTTTGAATTGACATGCTAATGTATCGATCGGGCGTTCGCTACCAAATTGTATTATGGTCCCTGTTGGTTATAATTTGATTGACGCGCGATTGAATGAAATATGTATGTGTACACGTACCTCTTCATTGAGGTTAGATACGAGAAGAACGGTGGCTAGCGGCATTGGTGGAGCCGCGAGAGCGCGGAGGGCTGGGGACGCCGGGGTCAGAGTGAGAGCACCGAATGCCGGCAGTCCCACTCCACCCACTCCCACGCCATACGGAGACGCCAGGCCGGAACCCAATCCCAAAAACGGCGGAGCCAAAACACCACCACCTGAAACAGAATTTGTAATATTAAAGCACGACCTAAATATATTCGTTAATCACATTGCTGATACTAAACCCCGCATGTCACAAAAACATACAGTCCGATGTAGATTATGTTTTGCTCAACATCTAAAATATTAAAGCGGAATTACGTAATGCGAGCAACAAATAGGCATTGTCGGAACAATCCTCATATATTACAACTCTCTACGGCGCAGTAAGGATTTATGAAAAGTTATTAGTCACTGCGGAAACATTTAAAATTGATTATGAATAATAAACAAGAAAACAGCCGACACGAACTTACAAACGTAGACACATAGTTCAGAAAAATATTCTCTTGTGTGATTTTATGTTGGAGATTTATTTTACTACGTACCTTAACGGGTTCAGCTCTTGGTTTTAATATCAACTTGCGTAGGTCATAAAAGTGCAATAAAAAGAAATATAAAACTCAATTACCTTAAACTTAAAGTGGAAATAATATTTGGAAAATATAGTGATAGTATGTTCATATGAAAATCAATAGTAGAATTCTTTAAGAATATAAAATTAAAAAGTTTAGATTCTCAAACTACAAGTAATACTACTAAGTATAAATGAAAAGAAACAATATCAAATGTTAAATATTAAAATGAAGAATAAAATTAACAAACATTAATCACGGCGATATTAAGAATACTAAGAGACCAATAAAAAATTTAATATTCTTATTTTGAAATAATGTAATAATTAGAGTACATTATGATAAAAGAAAAGAGGGAACAATATTACCTGTGGAGATGAATTCTTATAAAAGAGTTTTCCAGTTAATAGAAAAAATTAAAAATCTTAAATAAAATATTGAGGACCAAAACTTAAAGGTACAATGTAATTTAAGACTGTTAATAGAAGCTTTCATGTGCCAAGATTTAATTTAGGATCCAGCGACCCGGTAGTACCGTATAGGGTACAAAACAACTAGAGATAACTAGAAAAGATATGAATGAGAAACTTCGAGCTAATAGGAGCGTGAGGGAAATTTAGAAGGTGTAGGAAGTCTCCAGGTGTGGGCATTAGTGGGACTAACTCATCCTGGATGCGAGGGCCAGTGCGAGGCGGGCCCGCTGTGGCGTCAACTCACTGGTCAACAGTTGGTGCGCGTCGCTGTCCCCGGACGGGAGCGTGGGGTTAGTGTAGTCCCGTGACTTGTCGTTGTTGTATTTAACGTTGAGACAAGTCATCTTGGAGTAGTCAATGCGGAGTGTGCAGCAGCCGTTGTAGATATTCTGCCCGTCCAGCGCCTGTGAAACGAAGTCATTTTAAATAAAGCACACGTTATAGCTATTAAAAATACCTCAACGTAAACTTGATGGATTCAAGTGGAAATATGCAGGACATATTGTTCAAAAGAAGGAGGAAGTGACCGAAACGTTTGAATGTCGTCTAAGTTTAGACCTCCTGTTTGTACTGATACGAGACAACGTTTTGTTCAGGGTTACGGGAGTCCTCTAAATGACAGCGATAAGATACCATTCTTCGTGGTTCGTGGCGATCTCTGAGCATATCTTCCTGTTTATCTCTTCATCTCCCGAATACCCTACGTCCAGGATGATGATTGGAATCATATGAATATGATTTCAATGAAATTTCATGAATCATATAATAGTTAGTTGTAATATTGAGTACAGATACGAAGCATAACGTAATTTGTGCCGTCTAATTATATATTGTAGAAGGT
>DWLR01000886.1:0-21322 GCA_018246295.1 Papilio alexanor hazarajatica | reverse complement strand
GATGTCCATGGGCGTCGGTTCACTTAATGTTAGGCGACCCGCTGCTCGTTTGCCTCCCTTATTCTATAAAAAAAAAATGCATTTGCGATAATGCTAAAATGTTGATAATAATGGCTGGCCGTAGAACTAAAGCCGTAACCCTACTGGTTATGGTTATATATGGTATGTAGCAGTATGGATTACAGTAGAGTCCAGGATATACAAAAGTGGGAAAAGGGCTATGAGATGATGGTGATGGTAAAATATCCATGGCATTCCATGTTGAAATGGATTGTTGTGGGAATATGTTTAATGAGCCGAAATTTGTACATTAATGGACGGTCGGCTTTTTGATGATGATTCTAATCAATCGATATTACCGGTATATTCTATTCTTTGGGTTGAAAATAAAATACACGTGTTGATTCTATTGTACGTCCAAGAATGAACTTTAGTTTTTATTTTTAACAAATTAATGGCTTCTTTTTTGTCTAGATATCGGACGATGACCGCATGTCGCTGACTACTGCAGTTTCAGACGAAGAGGAGGCCGGGGAGAGCGCGATGAACTCTCCCTACAAGGGCAAGCAGACCGGCGCCGCGGCGGCGTCCTTCAACTGCACTGGCGCCGTGAGAAAGGCGGGGTAAGATTGCATATGTATTTATTGATCGTGACAATAATTGAACGAAAGGTAAGCATCGTATGGGCATATTATGAGGTGGAAAGAAAGGCATATGTCAAGGAGAGTTTTAGATATGAATATGGAGGGATATCTCGGTAGGGGTAGGCCTTAGAAAAGATGGACGAATTATTTGAAAGATGAAGTGATTAAAAAAGGAGTGACGACTAAAATAGCGGATGAAAGATCGATGTGGAAAATGAAAACATGTTGTGCCGACCCCACTTAAAGTGGGTACAAGGCAAGGAAGATGATGATGTGATAACAACTCTTCTATTAATAGATTGTTATACAAAAGGCAAACAAGAATTACTTAAACATAAAACCCATAACGAGCTCGGAAGAGATTATGGTCCTGGTATGTGTCTCGATATTTCTAAACTTATGAACATTGGCATCTTATACATGTTCATCGATAGGCATCCTTAATAACGATCATTTTAAAATCTCCCCCTTACACTGCACAAATTTTTGCCATTGATACGCCATGCATTCTTATAATGATTTAAACAACCAAACCATACCTTTCCTAACTCTGTAATATATGTATGTCTATACTTATAAGGTTTACTATCAAAGATTGTCCCTTATAAAGCGATATCTAACTTTGTTATTATAAATATTTAGCATGCTTCTTTTTGACCGTATGCTCAATGTAGTAATTGCTCCGGCGTGCTTCTTATGTTCCTAAGTAAAGCACATCAAAACTACATCCAACGCTTTTACTATACGAAGCGTAAGGAGAATCCTTCTACAAAAAAAAATGTTCTTGGATATGTTATAATTTTTCCTAAATACGTGTGACATTCACGTCACACGTTGTGCGAAAAAAAGTGTTCTGTAGGTAAACATTTTTTTTTATTAAGTATTTTCAAAGTGCTGTCCACTAGTCTCTATACAAAGTTTTATGCGTCTAAACCGGTTTTCGAAACACTTTTTCCAGTCCGCCTCAAACACCTCGAACCTTTACAGCCTGATCGAACTCTGTAAGCGCATCTTCCGGCGACGAAAATTTAATCCCTTTGAGCTGATTTTTTAATTTTCGGGAATAAAAAGAAGTCACACGGTCCTAGGTTAACGCTATAGGGATGGTGATCCAGGAGTTTGATTCGTGCTGTCCAGCAAGTCCCTCGTTTTGAGCGCGGTATGCGCGAGCACGTTGTCGTGATGGAGCAGTAGCCCGCGAAGCCCGGAGTTTGGTTGCTTGTTGCTCACAACAAAGAAAACTTCTGCCAAGCATGTGGTAGTATACCATTCGGCGTTGATGTTTCTTTGGTCCCGTACAGGAAGTGCCATTAAGTAACAGTCAAATTGAAAAAGCTCGTGATCAAAATCTTAACCCGCTTCTAGAGCGCTTCACTTTGGTAGGTGTTGATTCGTTTTGATACACCCAAACCGTCCAGTGCTGCTTCGTTACTAGATCGTATTGATAAATTCAGGACTCATCAACTGTAATGCTGTCGTAAACACGCCGAGACGAGCCTGCTTCAAATTTGTCTATCATATCACAGCACCATTCCACCCGGGCCTGCTTCTGAGCATCGGTGAGGTTGTGCGGCACCCAGCGTGTAACTATCCTCCTCACGCGAAGGTGCACGTGTAGAATCTCGTGAAGGCTTTCCGATCTAATCTGTAGTATATGCTGAATCTCCTGATACGTAACTCGCCTATTGTCTTGGATTAAATTTTTTTCTGATAGCTTGTTTTATTTCGTAGCAAAGGCCCATCAAAGGGCGACCACTACTTTCTTCATCCCCTAAAGTTAGTAACCGCGCTTGAACTCATTATACCAACGATACACGGTTGCCTTGAAAAGGCCTTCATCCATGAATGCTATTTGAAGTTTATCGTACGATTCGTCCGGTTTCAGACGACACTTGAAATTGTAAAAAATTATACCGCGAAAATGCTCCCTTTCATGAAATCCCTACCCAGTGAAAATGTTTATTTTTCAATGGGACACGATCATTTAAATTCGCTCGCAAAAAATGTGAGGAAAAATTTTGAAATTTGTTTGGAAACAGTTATCAATTCTAACACAAACTTTTAGCCTAGACATTAAACAGTAATTAAAACAATATTTATTTTATAATTTAGTATTTAGTTATTGTAAATAAAACTGTTTCATAATTAAATCACTTTTATACGTAAAACACACAGTGACTTAGAGTGTATTGTATTTTTTACGTAAAAAGGCAACAAGTAAATCGCTACTAATGTTAAAAGATAATAATGAAGCCGTAGAAACAAAAGTAGCTTGCGAAAAAGGTTTTAAGCGGCATGATATGACTGGCCGTTTTACTAAGGAATGTTGTAGTCGAAAAGTTATCTTACTTTCTGCCAGTATTTCATTTTTTACCTTCACAAAGACGATCCTTTGAAATCAGTGATTCAGTAAAAGCACCTGTCTTCCTTAGCCTTAAGATAATTGTAAGGAAAGTTGCAAAGAAAAGTGATCTCACTGGCAGTTGACGTGTTTTCTTAAGCCTACAGCGTCCTTTATACGTCTTGAGGCTTCAATTTCTGTTTCATGAATCCCAAATGACCGCAGGGAAATCTTAGCCGTGACCCATTCAGGCTGTAAATCGTACAACGAACAGGCAGGGGAGACAGAATGTTTGGCTTCGATGAGGGTTTTTTTCTTCAAGGCTTATCAACGAGCGCGATACAAAAACTTTACGATAAAAAGGACTTAAGCTATTTCTTTTACGGATACTAAATCATTTACAACTTTATTACTTGAGGAAATACGCGACTTTCTGAATTTTTCTCTCTCTCTCTCTGGCCTAGAATTTGAAAGTATAGAAAGTGTGCGACGAATGAATAAAATTCAGACTAATTAAAAGTTGACGTAGTTACTCTATAAAGGGCTGCCGTAATTTTCCTCAGACCATATTAATCCTGCTATAATTAGTATATATGCCTTACGAATTAAAATTCAAAATTGTTTTTAATGAACCTTAAAAAATCTGTCTTTTGTAGCAAAAAGTTTTATACGGCACAAGGAGAAACTGAAAACAGGTCACCTGGTGTTCAATGACCATAAATATTTAGAACGTCTAATATGTTGTGAATGCTTTGATGTACTGTTGTATAAAATTCCCTTCTCTCAAAGCTACTAAGACTAAGAAAAAATCAACATGAGAAAAAATATGTGCAACTAATTTATGATTTAAAAAAACCGGACTAAGTGTATGATTATCATCATTCTTTATATTGTCTCTAGTACTACTACATTGAATTGAATTGTATTCAAAGTAAAAACAAAAAAAGTTATAGTTAAATGCATATTATAAAAAAGCCAAAAGTTAATTTGAAATAAATTATAATTCTTGGAAGTCTAAAATTGACTTTTACCGAAAATATTTGATGTACATTTCTGAACCATGTTTTATCTGAAATGCTCTAGAAATGTGGAAGTAAAAAAGCAAATGGAGAAAAGTTAAACTCAGATGAACTGAATACGTAAAAGCATCTCGAATTAAAAACCTACTCAAAAGCTGTGGTCTTTTTTTGAGTATTATCCATTAGCGTAGTTACTATTTTTGTATTATTTGGCGGAATTTTCTTTTAAGTTCTCTCCAGGTGGCCCTTTCAATCTTTTCATCATTGTCATACAATTTTATATAACCAGTTATTCAAGTGAATGTAGCTTACGAAAATACAAAAATATACATTACTTATCACTTTTATTTAATAATAAAATTGTATTATTTTAGCTTTTAACTTTTTTTCGTAGACATTAAATAAAAGTAGTCACGCCTTTTTAAAATAATTAGAGTACATATAGAGTGTAATAATGTACGTACGGCTAAGTTGAGACGAGACGAGACGCGATTACTTCTTGAGAAGCACAAAACTTTAAAACACCGGAAACTTGATTCCTATTGTAATTTCAAATCAGAGATTGCAGACTTCAAAATTTGTCTTATTTTCTATTTCATAACTTCAGTATAATAGAAAACGATCAATGTTATAGATAGCAGAGCAATGTGCAAAATGTTAAAATACAAAATCTTCTATAACTAAGACATGCATAAAATGAACTAGACATCAAATTCAACATGATACCATGGAAAGTATATACTTTAAACTGTAATTTCAGTACAATTTCCTTTAAACTGCACAGTACAAAAGTATTTTAATATATTAAATCTACATTGAAACATTAAAAAGAAAGCTATGAGCATTAATATCTTTTATATTAACTCACGTAATTTGTTAAGCTATAAAATTAAAATTCATACCCGCAATTTACATCCATACACTTTAATTCAAATTAAATTTCGCGAATAAAACCGATTTAAGCTTGGTATATTTCAACCTCGAGTTAACAGTAGAAATGCGGTTAATGCAAAGTAGTAACAACTTATGAAATACAAATTACAATTCTAAAAGTAATTGCAGTTTAACTGAATGTGTTGCAAACATGATTACAATCTATTCTCCACCCCGTCCCCGACAATGTCGACAATGTCGTTATACGGCCGGCATGCTCTGAAGAGACTCTCGTTCGCTCTAACGTCACTCGAAGTCGTTCAAAAAGTTCTTCAAGTTAAATGAGCAATTGAAATCATAACACGGCCACGGGCCCATCCAAGACCAAGCGGCCGTATTTAATTGGGTCAAAACACTTAACATCGTAAAATACCTGGAATACTGTTAAAAGTACTCCGTTAAAACTTTTTAAGCCATCGTTTTTTTGTTATTTTGCCGTAATTTGAACACAGAAGTTTACAATTTAAAAACTATTGAGTAGTAATTAAACAAAATGTTACAACGATTGACTTTACAAATGTTTTTTGAATGCATTTTTTATTTGCCCAGATTCCTTAGCGTGAAGAAGTGGTTGCTGCGTAAAAAACATCAGATCGAATTGGCACGGAAACGAGGCTGGAAGGGATATTGGGTTTGTCTGAAGGGCACGACACTACTATTTTATCCATGCGATTCTCGAGAGGGTCGGTCCGTGGAAGCCGCTCCGAAGCACCTTATTATAGTTGATGGTGCCATAATGCAGCCCATACCCGAGCATCCAAAGCGTGATTACATATTTTGCCTGAGCACTGCATTCGGCGACGCTTACCTATTCCAAGCGCCATGTCAAGTGAGTTGTTTAGAAATTCTAAAAATACAGTATAAAGCACTTGTAATACTTCATCTACACATGTATTATATACCGTCTAGGTCGAGCTCGAGAACTGGGTGAATAGCATACACAGTGCATGCGCCGCGGCGTTCGCCCGCCACCGAGGCAAAACCGGAACGCTCCATTTGCTGCAGGAGGAAATATATCGTCTCGAGAAAGCTATAGAGTCCGTAAGTATATAAAGCTCGCAGTTTAATCATAAGATAGATGGCCAAGTTTAAAAGTGTCCATTGAAAAACCAAGAGGCGTAATACATTTCAGTAATGTAACTATTTTTAATAAAAATACTATCTAAAAAATCTGCAGCATATTGAAAAGGTGAAATATCACAATACAGTTTCGCTCCGATATTATGCACAGCTCAACGGTGTAAACCGTGTCGGCCTGAACCAACAGAAGTATTGTTTGACTGACACGAATCACTAACTACCTTCGTAAACTGAAATCTGAACGGCCCAAATTCAGCCTTAAAATGCATCACAATAAAAGTCAATTTGCAATCTCGCCACAACCCTCTGAGTTGAGTAAAGCTTTCAAGTGTGTACAATGTAGCGAAGCAAAAAGCATTCATCATTTATGCAGATAAATTTATTGCTTTTACCGTACTTCTCACGAATGTTTTCTTCTTCGAAAGTTATTGAGGTACTCTACACAAATTTATCTTTGTTATGAATTAAATCTGTATCACATTTACATATTCAAAGTTCAAATCTTTACCCGTACTAAATCTATTACATATGAGTTTACGGACGAACGTTGATGTGTGAAAAATGTTTCGGACATACATATGTTAAGCAAAACGTATTCATTTATACATTACGGCGTGGACGGTTTACATGCGGTCTGTAACGCTGCTAGTAGAAATGGTGCCAATTTCAGACCCGCACAGGGCGACCGCAACACGCATCAAAGCCTTTGCGGCCGCCTCTGATCACTGCACGAACATGACGCACGAATATAGCTTTAATTTCCAACGGCGCTATGAACTCTCTGTGCGGGCAAGGTATCTAAATCAAATACCGACACAACACAATGCAGGCTACTGAATACGTTGGCATTTCCATTGCAATCTCTTTTGTTATCTACTCTACGTATACCTGTTTGCACTCGAAATATAGAGCAAAGTAGTTTTGAACTGGCATGTTTTAGGTATAAATGCCGGATGTTAATATTACGCTTTTAAAGCCAACTTAATTGCTCTTTGGATCAGATCATTCATGGAATTGTAGTGATTCTAAAGATTTCGTTGATGTAGATTTATTTGTTGCACAAATTAATGTTATATCAGAGGAGAGCAAATTATATTCAAATTTATTTCTCGCTTCTACAGCTAAGAATCTTTCTTGAGGTTTAAATCGAGAACGTAAACTTTAAATTCATGATTTTAATAAAGATACTATAAGGTGTATCTGGTGTTGTGATCAGAGGCAGGCTGTGTGAACTCATTAATATTCATAACGCAGGCTTGCTCTGTGCCGAGTTCGAAGACTCCGCTGACTGTGCACAATGTAATACATAATCGAATTTTTAAGCCTTTGTTGCTTTACCTTGACAAATTTAAATAAATTTCGTCAAAATGAACTTAAAGGGTGGAAACAAAAACGTTCATACGTAGAGGTACTTTTTTGTGATAATCAAACGATAGATACAGCCGGTAAAATGCACAACTATGAGATTTCACCTGAAGTGGTTGTTGTATTGTTTCTACTCTAGATAGATTTTTTGGAAAAGTTTGTTTAAAACGGGGACAGATTTTTAACAATTGTTTTGTATAACATAGAGTTTACAATACAAAGGATTATGTTCTGATTTTTAACATTTGTATGAATAATTGTAAAAAAAGTATATTTTTTGGTATTCGTTTGAATTTGTTTACTTTAGATAAAAAGACACAATTGTAAAAAAATGTAATTATTTTCAGTAAGATATTCGCTTTACTTAGTGTACTACGAAAACATTTTAAACATACATGATAATTCTTTAATGACTGATAAGTATTTAGAGGACAATAACTTTTTATATTTATTTTAACGTGCGTTAAAAACGATTAATTACATTGTATAAAAACGTATAGTCAAACAGAGATAGCAAGTGAAAAAAAATCATATCACAATTTAAATCGTTACATATTTACCTTAATTATCTCTTAAATACCTTTATCACATTAATTTTTAAAACGATAGATTTATAAATCAAAATTAGGCAGTAAGGATATTTAAAATAGAAATTATAACTTCTTCTGTGGCAGGATCATAAACTGAAGCACATGGCGGACCTGCAACAATCAGTGGTGTCGGATCCAGAAACAAGGGCGCAACTCGCCGTGCAGATGCTGCAGTGGGAGGAGAACCTGGAGCGCCTACACTGCGAGCAGTTCCGCCTGCGCTGCTACATGGCAAGCCTGCAGAGTGGGGAACTACCCAACCCCAAGGTAAGATACTCGAGTAAATCGTTTACTGGTCCAGAAAAAAAACTGCAGCTCGCCGTGCAGATCTAAATCACTAAGACACGTATGAACGATACTTAAAAATAAAATAAAATTAATGTTTCAAGATACTCAAAGATATTTCGTTAAAAGAAAATCGTAAATTGCCTTTTTATACAGAATGAAAGAGACTTAAGTGCATTATCGAGGTCTGGACAAAATACTCCGGCAAATGACGTCTGTTGCCCTACGACAGTTTCCCTAAACAAAGGCAAAAAAACAAAAACGTCGACGAATAAATATCATCATAGGAAATATACAAGAAAAGCATTTTAGCTACCGATCGTAATGGCAGAAAGAATAATGTGGATAATAATGAATCAAAAAACAATTCCAAGATGAAAATCCATAATACATGACCATGTTAAAATATTTCACTGCCAAATGATTTCATCGTAGTAACAGAAAAGGGATATTTGTTGGCGTCAATGCTAAATTGACAGTTTTCCGTCGAGAGACGACTGAGGGTTAAGGAATATCTGTTACGAGGGACCCATGTCATGAAATATATATAGTTAACTAGAAAAATTACAATGAACGCGCCACAATTCACCAGCTCCATATAAATATGGCTAGTCTGGAGGATCTTAATCATAAATAAAAGTAAACTATAAAGGGAACTAGCGAGACAGCAACATTATTATAATGCCCTTTATTACAAATACACACTTGGTTTTATGCATGTTTAAGGGTTGAGCAGGCCCGAAAAAGATCGAATGGTATCATTATTCAGACCGTTTCTCGCATCATGAAACATAATTTCACATTACGTAAACTCTAAGTATTCATTTCATGATTATTTATTCAATTTTCTTCAGTTTTTAAAGAACGATTCAGTGGTGAAACATAAATATGTTGTTTTTATTTTGAATGTCTAGAAATATGTTTCTATTGCGTAGTATATTGCATAAGTTACGCAATTTCCCGAGCGTTACTATCTCTATTGTAATATCAGACGGCACTCGTCATGTTTAAAGCAGACTTTAAGTCGAACTTTGAAAATTAAACTCGAACTAACTTTCATAAATATACAGACGAACGACAGTTGCTCAACGCTAATCTATTTGTTTATAATATTATAAGATATTATTTTCATTATATACATATCTGTAAGGAACATTGTATTACTTGATTTTCTTTTAACATTTTGAACTTTTTGGAATTAACGATGTCCGTAACCGTAACGATGATATTCACGTATATTAGTTTCTAATATTATATGGATTTATAAAGATTTTAATGACACTTGATGACTTACGCTTAATTAAATTTGGAATCAATAATACTATTAAATCCAATTTGATTCTATATTTGAAGATCAAGAAAAAAAATTGTTATCCGCTTTTCGCCAAAGTTATTACTAACTCTCGGTCTCTACTCTATCAAAAGTATTTGAAACAGATGCGAAGCTAGCAACGTTAGAAAAGATAATGTTACCAATAGTAAACTTCGTAATTCCTGCGATGTTAATTGTAATATTTTTACTTTTAGGATACCTATGCTCATTATTTGTAGTTACAACTCTGGTAAACGTCGACATGATGGCATCACATCGACGTTTATATTTGTGACATTACAAGACGTTCTCGCTTTATGAATATCATTGTAATACAAAAGAAGGCAATCCTCGTAAGGTGACAAGGGCTAAAAGTGTCGCCTGTTCCAGTCGCTGCTGACGCACGTGTCACGCGGTACAAAGAGCACGCTCAACAAGCTGGGCGTGTTCACCGTGTCATCGTTCCACGCGTTCATCTGCGCTCGCTCGCCATCTCTGTTGAACAATCTGCTCGCCGGGCGTGGCGCTACCAAACGACGAGCCCCCAACCTCTCGCGCTCTAACTCCGGCTCCAGTCGACGCTCCATGCAGGTACACTCGATTACACTCATTTTAATTAAAATACGCACACGCTCTTTTGTACAGTGCTGTAAAAATGCATTCTAGTTAAAAAAACATATTTATACAATTTTTTTATATTTCTGCTGAAACTCTTTGCGAAAATGATATGAACATAATATCTACTATGAAAAGATTATTTTTTAGCTTTCAGCAAAACTCGTTTCTCGGACGTTGCTGTTTGAATATCACATATAACTGAATAAAACATCTTTGAATTTTTCAAAATCTTTCGATGTAAGCTTACTTTTTTCTTTCAGATAACTTTACATTCAAGCCTATAAATATATATAGCCATACTTAAATTGTACTTGTACTGCTCCAAGATCTATATATATTCTTCTGACTTCTTTTGACGAAAGACCTTCGTCAAATGTAATTAATATCTCGTCGACTTTCGATATAAAAATAACTATGAGTTATATTTTTACCGTATGAATAAAAGTATGTGTATACCAAAGATATTATTAAACTAAAAGACACGAGAGAAACCAATAACATTTTCATTACTTAAAAGCCCACGCTTTTTTCTAAAAGCGCTTTCAATCTAAGGATAATACTAGAAAAACAAAGAAAAATGTTTTGCTTCTTCCGAACTATGCTTTTAGAGAAGGCAATATATATATCGTTGCTTAGACTGGACAGACGCCATAAAACTTTCAAATGTACTTTTCTTGTACTAACCTAAACTGAAGGTCGTATATTACGAGGAAATTAAAATCAGAAACTTAGAGCCGAGACTTAAGGATAAAATAAGGATATACTCTGCAATATCCTTGTACTAGTAGCCTACCCGTAATACAAGTAGGAAAAGAGCCTATTAGTATATTCCAACGTCTTCCATTTTCTTGGACTACCTTTCATTAAACGCCTCCTTGCCTAAGCGTTGCTCTGTTTGAGCAACAAATTACACAGAAGGCAGCAATAACAGTACCGATAAAATGCTGCGCATAAACATAACAAGTTTGCGAGGAAATTTAGTATATTATATTATCAAGAAAAACACACGTAGCTTGCATTAAATAGTTACTTGAGCGAGCAACGTGCTGTAAACTTTTTACGCAAATGTATTAAATAATTTTTAAATTTACTAAATTAATACCTAGTAATTAAAAACATATATATAAAATATAATAGCAATAAACATTTCGAACAATTTTATTATTTTTTGAGTCGTGTCTATAGAATAACATAGCGGATTCGAAAAACAGTAATTGTAATATTATTTAAAAATAAAGAATAAATTACAACAATAACACAGCGTAGAAAATTGTAAATTAATTCATATTTAAAATGCTCCAAAAATACACAATGAATTATCTTAATATTAAGCTAGGTTAGGAGGTAGGAGGGTCACATCTATCTAAACTGTCGCGCTTGCGGTGTGCCCCAGATGTCGCGTGAGGAGAGCGAGGCAGCTGTGCGGGTGTCCCTCCCCGAAGGCACGACAGCTACGGTGGGGGTGCGGGAAGGCATGTCAGTCGAAGAGTTCCTGGTGGCCGCCTGCGCCCGACGCTCCCTCAATGCGCTAGAACACTTCGTGCGCGTCAAGAAGCGACGTGACATGGAGGACCACAACTATTTCGTGCCCCACCGCAGTGATCTCATCGAAACTTATGTTAGTATTCAGATGACTTAATTCTACAGTCATACATAAACTTTTGGCTACCTCTTCGATTAGGTGCCATCCTTTCCATGACGTTGCGTTCGATGGTAGCTGATTAATGATAAAAAGTATTTGAATCTCAGTGCAATATGCAAGTACTAGGCGGCAGTTTTTTTTTAATTACTACAGCTAGGTACTATTAGGTATAACTACATAGGTAGATAATAGGTAGGTAGAGAATCTTAAAATAAACTTCTTCCTGATTTCAATTAGTTATTAAATGTAACATTGACTCTATCGCTCTTTAAATTTTTAATTAAAAAGAGACTAACTTTAGTTATATTGTTGATCGTAAAACTTAATTGAATCTTTGTACTCCTTACTTTTACCGTGATGAAAATAATTTATATAAATTGTCTACTTATTAAACTGAAGGAAAAAGTTTTCACATTTTCATTAACGTACATTTAATCGTTTACAATGTAAACAAATTTTAACGTAGTTTCAAATTAGTAAAGTGTAGTTTTAAAAGTAGTGTAATGTAAAATTTTTCAAGATTGCAAAAAACCGTTTAGCAAATATAGGCGTAATATAAAAAATGACTTAAAATTATTATTTTAACACACAATAAAATTCGCGCGCAGCACAGGATTGATCCGATCTTACAGGACAATGAAAAGCTGCAAAATCAATTGAAAACGGAAACGAATACTTGATAGCGCGTATCGAATTTTGCTCGAAACAGAAATGTAAAACGCACTAATCATCGCATTCGTAGAAAACATTCTGTTTTATTTTTTAATAAGATATGATATAAAGATTGAAAAAAAATCAACTATATTTTGTGTACGTTCATACCAACGAATTAATTTCAAAATAAATGCTAAATCTGCAGCCATGTTCCGGACGTAAGTTTTGCCAAGTGTGTTTTACTCATGAATCCGGAAAAAACTAAACAGTTTAACGCCGACTGGGTATTAAACCTCATCGTTAAATGGTATGTGTGACAGATTGACTTGCCTCTACTGAGTTAACTGATTCTGCATAAATCATGTCGGAAACAACAATAAATTAAAATTAAAAAGTAATGATATTAGTTTAAGACCGCAGCAAGCAGGCAATTCACTTAATGATACCCTCCTGTAATCATTGCGGACCCTGGAGACCAATTACGCGGTACCCAATGAATTTAATTACACTATGATGGGAAGCAACCTGATCTATATACGTAATGTTTATATAAGAGCTTAAATAATTTACATACTTTTGCGTTTTTAAAATGGTAGGTACACCGTTGATTAATACGTAACGTAATAATTGCATAATTCAGACACATCCCCACGAATGGAACTATTGGAATTTATTCTATAACTTTATTTTTAGACATTAGAAGTACAAGCACAAGATAATTATCTTGTTCCGTTTATATAGCTCCACACTCACGAAGTGGTAGAAGTATGTGCCAAGATCCTATACCAAGTGGAATTGCAACGGAACACGCTCGAGCAGATGTGGGGCTTCAGCGTGGAGGCTGAACTCATAGAGAACGCGGAGAGACAAGACGAGCTTTGCTGCTACGTCAGCCGCGTTGAAGACAAGAGCGTGGCCATGCAAAACGGTGATTATGAACGCACCATTCATTTAATTTAATCACAAATCTGCCTTCAATTATGCAAACATAATCGTAAAGGTCTTTTGATGGTGGTCAGGTATTTATTTAGCATGCTTTTAATAAATTGTGTTGTAGAGTTTGCCAGTTGTGCGCCACTGGATCTCTATTTTAGAATGGTTAGAAATTTTGTTAGTATTATAAAGTTTTAACAATTGAGTTCAGTGGTTTTCGACGCTGATCGCCTTTATATCACTATTCATCATTTTGAAATTACAAAACCATTGAGAAGCCCTTGTGAATTACTGCAGGATCATTTTTTTATCATCATGATAGTTAAATTGTAATTGCCGTATTGTTACATTGACATCATCATGGAAAATAGAATGGATGGCTGATTTAAATCGCCTTTAACATTCGTAGATTTTCGATTTTGTTTTACATTCTGTTTGAAAATACAATTTACAGACTAATTGCGCTACTCCTGCGTCTTTTCCGAACAAAAAAAAATCAATTTAATGTTCGAGTTGCAATTATTGTCTCCTTTGTCAGGAATAATCAAAGGCGATGAGATAATGGTGATCAACGGAGCGATCGTATCCGACCTAGATATGATGTACTTGGAGAGCGTACTGCAGGAGGAGCTCTCGCTTGTCATGATGATGAGGTAAGTTTCGGGCAACTTTTCGCATTATTACCTTCGGAATCGTACAGCGTCATCTAAGTTCATCATTTATCATTAATCACTTACGGATGGCGCGTTCGGAAGTGTCGTTTAGAAATAAATAACTCAGGGTAGTTGCGAATATGGACTGTAAAAACAACTTAACTTTTGCTTCGCTAAAATGGCAGTGGAACAGGAAACCGAGCGGCTGGGGCCTAATAGAACGGAAGTTGAACGCGGCACACGGCGTGGCAGCGGCGTGGAGGCCTTCATAGGCTTTTCCCGCCCTTATACACCTGACCTTTTGCGACCGCGACAAGTTTACTGAAGCGCTCGTTGCGACCTACATACTCCCTCGCCCTGCGGCCTCGCCGGCCCGCGCCGCACCGCACCGCACATTGTGGGAGCCGCAGCCGAGCCTCCTGACGTCTACGCGCCGCGTCAATTAATGTTCCCTGACAAAACACTCACCTCGATATATTCACTCTCGACACCATCCCATTGTTCTGAACCGTTTTGTCTACATTCACGATAAAACAGGCCCACCAAAGCCGCCGGCGATACAAAATCTTTGTAACCCATGCGGTAAGTTAGTGGTAAATGTTCAAAGGTTTTATGCGTGTGCTCCTTTTAATTTTTTTTTTTTCAATGAAAAGTTACGTCACAACCTTTTTTGACTTACCCCTTTTATGTGCGTCCCGTTAACTAAGATACCACTTTATGCAAAAACGTAATTAAACGTAAGTCAATACCTTTTTAAAGGCTTGTAACTACCGAAGCATTTAATTAAATCATGTTGCTAAAAGAAATTGGAGACACCACAATTATAGAAAAATTTTTAGAAAACCTACAAATTTGACCTACCTACCTTGTGGTACCACCTTTGTGGTACCTAAAATTCTACAAACATAGAATATGGAAACTATGGTACAGTCTTCCTACCATGAACTATAAAAAGATATATACTGAGCTTAGAATTTTAATAATAATAAAATCAATTTTAACTGTACGTTTCATCAACTTTCAATCATCATATCCTTTAACAAATAATATTCCATCACCTCCAATATCCTTTATATGATATGAATTAAATAAAGTAAATTACCTTATTGAGGTATATTTACTTTATTATTTATATATAACAAAATCTCCCCTTAAGATTCCTACCAGATGGTTCATTAAATTAACATAAACAAACACTCATGTAACCTCATTTAACCTCAAGTACAAGCTGCAAGTAAATGAACATGAGTACGATAATCATTTTTATACGACACAAACGATATTCATTTTTATCCCTTGATATCAAAGATGTAATCTTCGTTGTCAGTTATTAGCTCTATAAAAGAAACACAAAAATAACCTTCAGTAATCATACGTTTGTAAATTATAAGGTTAATTTTGTGAAGGACTTACCGTTTTCTACACGAACGGAAATATTCGACAATACGAGTATTCAGCTAATTGTAGCGGTGTGTTATTATTTTATTAGTTACTTAACTTAAATTTAATAGCCAATTGTATAGTAGATTTTTTTTTTTATTCTAATATCATAAACAGAGAAGATTTTATTGTTTGTTCCCGAAGTCAATGACTACTGAACCGATTTTAAAATTTTCCCCTAAAGAAAGCTCTTCTTTCAGCAGGTAACCTAGGCTTTATTTTTTAATTTGTCTTTCTGTCTACCTGAGCGAAGCTAGTACCGGGTCGCTAGTATTCCATAAACATAATTGAAATTGCTAACAGGTCGTCACGTACTGAACCTCCGGAACTGAGTGGCGTGATGCGCGCCGCAACCGACGACATAATAGATTCCCTGGTGTGCCCGCCGCCGCCCAGCGAGCCGCCCGTCATCTCTGACGACATGATATCCGGCCTCATCGTGCCCGCGCCGGCATGGAGTGAGTATACATACGCTGCTAACCATATACCAAGGTTGCAAGATACGTAACTTGTCGGGCTCATGTCAAATGCTACTCGGATGCTTATGATTGTAATATGTATGCATGTTAACATGCTTATAATCCTAATAACACTGGGGACCTACGACCACTGGCTTTTACATACCAAAGAAAACAATGAATTAAAATCAAGGTAGAATTCCCCCTGCGTAGTAATTGGATAAGCGCCTCGCATACATCTCGCTCGCACAGAAAACTCCCGACACACAACTCATTCGTACTTACATGGTCTCTGCAAACTCTAAGTATGGGTTGCTATTCTTAGACATATAGTTCTCTAGGTAGAGTATACACGTCAAATTTGTATAAGTTGCAAGACACGTAAATCTCTAGGAACACTATATGCATACGTACAAATCTATGAGTTGCTAGATACATAATTCTCTAAGTACACTATACGCGTGCAATTTACATGAGTTGCTTGATACGTAGTTCTCTAGGTACAATATGCAATATGTAGTAATATGCAATTTTCGCAGATATAGGCCGTGACATCAATTGACACAATTACTGGCAAACAATATCGATCATTATGTATATAGACCAATTAATAAATATATCCATATATGCCGCGGTACTATCCAATTAAATTTTAGTCGGAATCAGCAAATGGAATCGTATTGTTTTGCATAGTTATTCTACTTTAGCAAGCAATATAGATTGAATTATCATTTCCATTTCAAGCCCGACGCTAACAAGCAACTCTTCAATCACTTTCTATCTATTGCTTGGCATCGTTTCCAATCTAGAATTACAATATTGTGGTTTTTATCCAAAGTTATTGGTCATGTAATACGAAAATAACATACTGATACTAGTAAGAAGAAAGCTAGACATTCATTTTATGTGTCAAATTCGACTGATATTTTAAAACAAGTAGTAAAATTTTCTATACCGATTATACGTTTCGCTAGAAAATATAAAACTTTTCACATTTAATCTTAAACTATTACCGACTACATAAGACGCCGTTTACCCGTTTGTACAACCCGTTTGTAATCCCTTCTTATGAATAACGGCGCAGTAAAGAATTACCTAGCAATAAATTTTAGTAAAAAGCGACGGGAGGACTTAACCTGTATACATAAATGAATTTATTTTAAACTCTTGATCCTTTTCACCGTACTCCCTTTTTCGAGTTCCGAGATATTTTTGCGCTGGTCATTATTTGAACTCGTCCAGCCGAATTTTTCTGCGCTCTTGAATTTGCAACAACTACTTTTAGTTGTGCACAAGTAACAAGAGCTAATTATTATGTGTGCAGTGCGACCACGAAGGCTGCATAGTCGTTTGCCTGATATTGTCCGTGTTGACAACGTACTTTGATGCGACCACACGCGATGGCCGCTCGAAACAATACCTATTTTTAAGCTGTCTGCAATATTATTCGATACAGGATGAGTTATGACACGTGCCGTGTAAAGAGAATTTTGTAATACGGGCATTAATTCACAGGATGTTCGTTATTTAAATTAAAAAGCTCTCGTCGTGTTACGCTGTTCGATTATGAACACGTCATTTATCATTTCCTTCATAACATTTTTGCTATATTGGCTTAGAGACTGTATACAAAGATATGTGTTTACGTACATATAATACAACGATGTCAACTGCTTACAGTTATGCAGTGTAATTGTAGAACGCCTTTACATATCAAACAGTAAATTCGTTGTCACTAAATTGCAGTTAAAACTCTAAGATACAGAAGTGTTGTTTTGATAATTTAAATAATGTTAATAAATTTAATATGATGATGAATACTTGGTAAACCCTTCTCTTGGTTCTTCAAGAAAAGTCAAAAATTTTAAACTAGCCATCATCTAAATACATGAATTATTTTGGAAATATTTACGATAATATTTTATATTGAATTGAATTCCGCAACCGATTTTGAAAGTGGATAACCTCAACCTACTGAAAATGATCAACTCTCCAAAAAATCCCACAACCCTTTAATGTTGTTAGCGATTCTTTAAGTAATTTATAATTTTCACTACAAACATAAATTTGTATATTTTTTTTATTATTATTTAATTCGCTTTATCTAAACAATTCCAATGAGTGTTCAGGTAAAATAAAAATAAAAGCATTTGAACATAACAAAAAATAAAAGAACACTCGACCTGTTCCTAAACTGAACAAAAATAAATGAAAAACACTCATGTAGGCAAGTAAAAATTCATACTAAGTTAGAAACAAGTAGACACTCGACGCGGCCTCAAATGAAGGCCGTGACCCTTTCCGTAGGCTATTTGCCGCCTGCTGTTGACTTACCTCGACCAAAAAAGCACATTGTGTCACTCCGTGTCATAAAGCCCGCTCCACATCAAACCTATAATGTTCTCTGCGCCCTACACTTTCAACTGATTTTATTAAACGTTTTGACCAGATCTTGGTAACTGTAGTAAATTATGTTACATTTAATTGTTTTACGTTTACGTACCAATATAAAATGTATATAAATCAATTTCAAAGAACGAAATTTATTTAAAGTTTTTCTCCACTAATAAAATTTATTTTATATTTATGCAGGCAAAGAACTATACAGCCCCGAAACTGATGCACACGGCGGTGATTCTGGGAGCATCGGACCTCCGAAAGTCAGCTCTAGAACTAACTCATTCGAAATCGAGAATCTTCTTAAGGTATTTATTCATTTATTTTTAATTTTATTATCATGAACCTGTTTCACTATGGTTTTTGCTATAGAATTTGCAAAGTGCTAATTATGTAAGAGAAACGTAAATAAACGTTTACTAAATACGACGATACTAAGATTTATAATAAATCATGACTCATTTTTTTACTGTTGGGCCAGAAAATAATTCAGAAAATTTATTTAATTGACCAAGTAAAATTCAATTTTATTGTTGCCATTTCAGTTGAAACCACGACCTTACAGAATAACGGCGTAGAGTGTGTTTGTGTTGTAATTATACTTCTACATTAAATCTGTTTGGGTTAAAAAATGTACACAACAGCTGTTTGAATAAATATAGACAACAGCTGTTTGAATAAATATAGACGATATTCTTATAGCAAATAAATAAATACTTAAAACACTTCAAACTTTTTTGGATAACTAACATAATGTCATTTAACAAAACGATCTAGCGCCAGCTAGTGTACCTATATAATCTTGCTACGTTAATTGTTAAAGTTGCTCGAAACCAAACGCTAAAACCACCACAATTTAATTTTTAATACTTGATCCACTAGAACTAAACGATAGCTGGGCTTCAAATTCTACTATTAATCTACATTGAAGTTTCGTGAAGAGTTATTTCGAATCCTCAATCGACACTGACGACCATACTGAATTCGTACAAGGCTGTCTCGGTATCGCTCCCAGAGATCGCCAACACTAAAGGGTTGCTAAGTTTAGTTTGTTTCGGCAAAATGAGCTGACTGCAGTGATCCGTGTACCGTCCACATGCAAAATCTGCGTTAGCCTAGTAGTAATAGTTACGGTAATGTATCCTTTACCTAACTAAGGTGTAAATGTCAGAGTGCAGAGCAAGTGACGGGGTGGTGCCGGTCGCCGGCGGACACGCGGCGTGGCAGCCCCACGGGCAGCCTGGCCAGCGCCGCCGCCACGCCCTCGCGACACCTCTCCGATGCTGACAAACTGCGTAAGGTCCTGCTGGAGCTCGTCGACACCGAACGCGCATACGTCAAGGTATACTCTTACTGTAGTTGAAGCTATGAAGAGACAGTTTACGAAGTAGGTTCTACATGGCATCTGGCACACTTCTTTCCCTCTATATCTATTTACTTCTACATATAAATGTTCGTTCGTTATAGGTAACCTTGAACACGCCTTTATTTTACTTGAAACAGATCTGTGTGATATAAAAGTTCTTTCTCTCTCACACTCTCCCTTTGCAAAATATTTGTCTTTTCACACTTTTTTCAATCACAGTCTTTCAACATGCCCAAAAAATTTAGAATACATAAGCAAGGTCCAAATGTCACTGCTTCCGTTAAAAAAACATTTTCGAAAATCAATAGACCCCTCAGTTATAATTTGATAAAATTGTAAAAACAAGACCGAAAGGTAAGTAATGCGATCATTCATTCAAACCTTAAAAATTCAATTAAGCCGAAAAGTTTCATCAGATTCTAAATCTGCTCAAATGGTAGCACCTGCGCTTCTGACAACTGACACTCCGCTTAAAATGTTTACCTCTAACTGAACTCGCGGGATATTAATACTTAATTGTAATTGTGACTTTGTTTACCGTTGCTTGCAGCACCTTAACAATTTATTGGAAAATTACTTGGAGCCTTTGAAGAAGGAAACTTTTTTATCGAACGCCGAGATCAACGCTCTGTTCGGAAACATTCAGGAAATTGTGACTTTCCAAAGACAATTCTTGCAAAATCTAGAAGAGGCCCTGGAGGCTGAACCAAACTTCCACCATTTCGAATTCTCAAATCAATTCAAGGTAAGACTACGGTAGTTTTAACTCGATATGCAATTAAACATGGGAATGATTATGTGACTGATTAACTCCAATTATGTTTTATTTTGCAGAATGCCCTCTTTGCCGTGGGAAGTGCATTCCTATATTACGTTAATCATTTCAAATTATACAGTTCGTTCTGCGCGAGTCACAGCAAAGCCCAGAAAGTTTTGCATCCAAGTAAGTTTGTTGAAATAAAATTATGGAATATTATATGTGACTGTGTGACAAAAATCTGACTCAGGATTCACGGCGTAACTATAAACTTATAAGAAGATTGAGAATGTTAAACGAAATAAAAATAAACATATATTTTATTCGATCGCTAAACGAAATGTGATTTTTTTACGTTTGGGCAATTATTGAGTTTTTATGTTTACTTATTTGTGTATTTTTGTTTATTCAATAATTTTGTTTCAGATGAGGGTAATCAAGCTCTACAAGAATTCTTAGCCGCGCGCAACCCCAAGCAACAGCACTCGTCCACTTTGGAGTCTTACTTAATTAAACCGATTCAGCGGATACTCAAGTATCCATTATTACTGCAACAACTGAGAAATTTGACGGATGTTAATTCTGAGGAACATCTTCATTTAGTGGGTGAGCTTACCATAGTATAAAACATCATGAGATTTACTACCTCTTTGATAGAGGATCATGATTGAATTAAATTGGCCATTAATGGCCATGGACAACAATGCACTAAGCAAGTCTGGTTATACGAACGAAGTATACATATTTATTTCATATTTTATCAGGTTGGCAACTAATAAACCCGCCATCTCACAGTACAAGATTATTTTATTTTTTAGAGAACTAAATACAATTA
>DWLR01000885.1:0-21323 GCA_018246295.1 Papilio alexanor hazarajatica | reverse complement strand
ATATATATATATATATATTTATATTTATATTACTTGAATAGTCTGATATTAGAACCCAGTAGCGTATAATGCACTAACACACAGAAAACAAAAACATTTGAACGCTTATATTCTAAAAAAAATCAAAATTACGAGACAACCGTTACTCTTGTACAGTATAGAGCGGGGTTATTTTATTATACTTAATTAAATTTTAATAAAGCCCTCACATTTAATAACTAAATTAAGATTATTGAACGACTTACATTTTCCGAGTTACCTACAGAGAATATGAACGTTGACTGGCGAACACGGCAACGCATTCGTCCTTTTATCCTGCACATGCAATCAGTGTTTGCCAAACGGCTGACGAAGATAACCGTGTCTATATTTAGACAGTTCGAGGCAATAACTGAATGAACTCAATGAATGAAAAAAATATACAGTAATTTGTATATTCTCTGTGTTGGATAGAGGCCTAGAGCAATTACTTCGAGAAGTTTTTTTTTTACATTAAAAATGTTTATCTAAAATGTTCATCTAAGTCTTATATTAAAAGTAAAGCTCTTAAAATTAAATCCTGCTGAATTATTTCCAAAACAAATTTTCATACCCATATTACTCCTTCATTTTATTCTTTTGCGATAAATGTTAGCCTTTATATGGAATTACCTTCTATATGGAGCAGTGTAAAAAAACTAAATGTAATAAGCCAGTTGGAAGAAAAAATGTATCAATATACTCTTGCCCCCATCGGCTTGTCCAGCTCACCGGAAATGTATGGATAAATCAGCACAACAAATGAATATAGTTGCCTCACTGACTTTGGACGATACAATAGTCTATATAAGCGCATGTAAAAAAAATAGGACGGACTTCAACTTCTGACAAGTATCGTGATAACACTTCTTTTGGAGATGGTTATATTTAGTGAATATTACAAACGTCGTCTTGTATAGTATGTACAGCGTGTTATAAAATGAGAGCATTGTGCTACAACCAGTGAGAGATATCAATATACACATATTTTCACATTTGTAATTCACACAGATTACACAGATTTATTAAACTGAACTAAACTTACGTATATATGTGAAAGCAAATACGATCATCCATCGACATAAGCTCTTTGTTCGTTTATGTTTACCTTGCAGTAAAGAACATGAAGTAATGCACATATATGTCTGACTCTTCTCAGCGGTTTCAGGGAACATAAATATTTATACAAAAGATTTGCCAAGTGCGCAGCTTCTTACATCTGTTCCAGAGCATATGTATAGAGTGTTTTTTTTTAGAGTTACACAAGTTTAAATCATAATAAAACAAATAAATATATTTTTATTATCAATGAAACGAGCTTTATTGGATAGAAAATTTTATGAAATTAATGTTTAAACATGATTTCGGCCATGTGACTGGGACTACCAATTTTCACAAAATTTACGCAGCATTTGCTTGGGCATATTTCCTCAATAACTCTTCGAATGTTGATTTCCAGCTGTTCGATTGTATCTGGTTTAACGATGCAGACAAGTGACTTTACATAACTCAAAAGAAAATAATCCGTTGGGGTAAATCACACGATCTTGGTGGCCAATTACTTGGACCATTACGTGAAATTATTCTTCCATCAAATGTTCCTTTAAGTAAATCAATTGTAGCGCACGTTGTGTGGCATGTGGCTCCGTCCTGTTGGAACCACATGTCAGCAAGATTAATGCCAGCTAATTGAGGTACGAAAAAGTTTCTAGTCATGTCACTATACCGTTCACCATTGACAGTAACATTCTGACCATCATCGTCTTTGAAGACATACGGACCAATGACTCCGCCAACCCATAAAACGCACCAAACGTTATCCGATAATCCTTACTCCGAATGCGACAATTCTGCTTATTTACGTACCCGTTCAACCAAAAATGAGATTCATCACAGAATAAAATTTTGAAGGGAAATTCAACATCAATATCAATTTGTGCTTCAGCCCATTCGCCGAATTAGCTGCTCGTACGATGGTCGTTTAGATATAATTCCTGCACAAGTTGAATCTTAAAAGCTTTCAAACCAAGATCCTTTCTTAAAATTTTCCACGTGGAACGGACACAACTCCAGTTGCTGAGAACGGCGACAAATTGATTGATTTGGATCTTCTTCAATGCTTTCCTGTACAACGGCTGTAGCTTCTTCAGTTCGCACTATTCGAATGCACATTATCGTTAGGAGTAAATATGGTCCGAAAACGATCTATTGTTATACGGATTAGCCGCTCCGAAAGACGATTATGTACGCCATAAAACAGACGAAGTGCACGAAAAATTTGACGAACAGAACCATTATTTTGATTAAAAAAAATCCACAATTTGCAAACGTTGCTAATGGTGGAAGTCTATCTATAATAAAATGTCAAACCTAAGTAAACAAAAAGCAACTGTCAGCTGTTAAATGGGTTGTCAAATAAAGCCGTGTTGCCAACTCAAAGTTGTAAACCTATAAAACTCACCCTCTTAAATACATCTTTTAAGTAAGAACTATAAAGCATGTTTGTAGATTCCGCAAGTTTGTTACGAGGTTAGTTTTGACTCGTATTAAATTGTATTTAATAATCAAACAGATTGAGGGCTTAAGTAACAGTTACATAAAATGTTATCTAGTCAAAGTCACAACTTATTCGCAAACAAATTACGCAAATGTTGGTCGTTTTATTTCTACGGAACTCGCACAGCTGAGATATTTTTATATGGAGATAACGATATTTGTTGGGATCAGTGGGGGAGGCCTGCATCCAGAAGTGAACTGTAATTGTGTGGTTGACGCTAAAATGTACATTTTTGCCACTAAATACAAATTCTCCGAAATAATTATGCGGACTTCGATTCCCAAAATGTTTATAGAACAAAATAACACTCCTTGCGTTTCCCGATTTTGCGCATGTGCGATTAGATCGAAATAAGTCTGTATACATTGCCAAGGTCAAGAAATGTACGATATCGCATTCACTATCGAACACCAACGTTGTACAATGTACCTGATGGCGTAGTTTTATTAGCGATCAAGGATTCTACTCGGTATTGTTTTTAATTATAATGTATTTAAAAGATTAACTATGATTAATACATTAAGCACTATACTTTATACAACACATGTAAGTGGATGGATTGCATGTAATAAAACAAAGTCTCATCGCCGTGGCTCTCGAGGAGAATAAGCTCAATAAATATTAATTATTATATTGATAAACAATATTATATTTTATATATTATGTATATTAATATTATATTGATAAGCTATTTATTGTAAAACTATAACTTAAACTGTTTTTACCACTACAATTATTCGTGCGTATTGGTTTAGGTTAATTCATTAGAGTACTTTCTAAATTGTCTTGAATTTGGCTCTTCACTAAACCCTTGTATGTAAAAGTTGAAGCTATTTGTTTGACTGTTTGAAGTGCAAAGGATTGAAACAAGTTATCGGCGTAAATATGACGCGATTTCAATAGAAGAGTGAATTGGTCGTCACTCAACTAGTGCGTACCATCTTTCGGGCACATATCCACTTAGCATCACGTAGGATTGTGATCAGGATTCGAACCCATGGAATGAACCCTGCACACGTGGTAGAAATTATAAAATAAGATGTTGTGATTTTTTTTATTCTGATTGCCCCACTATGCGTTGGTATTTTGGGCCTCTCATAACGGCCAGAAGAAGCGTAGTCTGTTGACAGCATTATTCAGGAAAAAGGAAGTAGATTCGTCCTCTTTCCTAACTAATAAAAGGATAATATAATAAAAGGATGATACACGTTTTTTGAGGTCGTGGAATTTCACCGGTCAAATTGGCCAATGAAACCGCTATTTGACAATACCACATTTTAATGTTTATTTACTTGTTTACTTTACTATTATTATAGTTAATAGTGACCACCACCTATGAACATACAAGAATAACAATTGTTCTAGCTCGTTTGTAACAAAGTAGAACAATCCAATCCCATACAACTGTGCCTACTGATCCAAATTATAAAGACAAATTATTTCCAACGATGAGTCGCCAAACCAACCTTGGTTTAGCGACTATCGTTGGAAATAATTCAGTCATTGATAATAATGAAGAAGCCACATTTTTTTTGAAATTTTTAATTATAAGATTTAGGAACAATTTACAGAGTTTTGTGATAACTTTAAATTGCTGTTAGATACACATTTATTTATAAAAAAAAACGGTATTCATTCAAGCTTAATACGACAGCAACCTTTAAGTTTCATGCACCCAGCACAACAGCATTAGCAGGAGTTACTTTTATAGTTTTCGTAACTTTTGGCTCATCTGAAATTAAAACAGTTAAAGTTGTCATTCATTTTATTTGTTATTGGAGAAATTTAAATTTTGCTAATATAGTAATAATTGCTTCTAACACCTCGTTACCAGCTTCTAGAAGAGCATTCTATTTTTTGAAAGAAGTTTAAAACTTCTATCGTTTCAGTACTTTTTGATTTAATCCGATCAAACAAACAATCAAATTTCTCTGTTGTTAATGTTGTTATAGATTTTAATGTTTACTTATTGCTAATTAAATCTCTTTCATCGCAGTAGGAAGCTATCTCGTAAGAATGAACTACGGAAATATAATGAATGATAAAAAATATGTGAAGGTTTTCTAATCCTATTTTGGAACTTTTGCGATTTCGAACACCGCGCCCTCGTCATCTTTTAAGGGGAAAGTGATTTTTAAATTATCTAACCTTCCCCACTAATTGGACTGTCAAATACAAAAAGAGTCATTCAAATTCGATTGCTTGTTCCCAAAATTAGCGCGCTTAAATTAATATAAATATGCAATTAAGTTGAATTACGCATAAATAGTTCAGTCATAACTGTTATAAACATGCATATTTCTAATTATTATTGGGTTATATTTTTATCTGAACAACGCAGTTCTTATTAAGTAGTATTGTACTAGTTAATCTCGCTTGTTCACCAGTCACGTAGACCATTTATTAAAAATATATGAATTGCTTACCATCTCCTACATCCCAAATAGTTTCTGTGATTTCTTCAACAATAGTACCGTTTGCATGTATAGTGGTTTTTCTGTCTTTTTCAATTTTAGGCTGTGATTGAACATTGATAATATAAAGGAAATTGGGGCTGTCGTCAACGCTCACAAGTTTTTTCCAAAACTCAGGATCTGTTGTACTGAACCACATTAGAGGCTTGTCAAAGGACAAAAGGTCTGAAACAGTTTATGAAAAAAAAACGTTATTAAATAATCATTTAAAGGTTTATTTTAGTATTTTATTATTTAGTTCGTCTAGTTTTAAATTTATAAAAAATAGAACCTTAGTAAACTAAGCAAAACTGGAACTAACCTTTACCATAATCATTGTCCATATCTTCTTTAACTGTCTGGTTTATTAAATCAACGTTTTGAGTTTTTAACTTGTGTTTATCTGCATCTGGTTTTGTACAATTTGATTGTGTTTTACCAATTTCATCAACTACCGCTTCATGTCTGGCTGAAGAATTATTTTTTATAATTTCCGTTAAGTCTGAATGGTTTTCATACATAGCAGTATTTATCGGCTTGTCGTTACTTATATTTTCGTGTGTTATAGGAGATATTATTTCCGCAGGCTTGTTAGAATTTAAATCATCATCTTTTTGGGAAACACGTGTAAAATTTTCGGAATTTTTATGTTTCTTGCTTAAAATCATTTCTAAAGTTGTCGTTTTATTTTGCTGATGGGACAATTTTTCATTATTGCTCAATATCACGTCGATTGATGGTTTTTGTTTAATTTTATCTCTAGGATTCAGGTTTTCAAGAGATGGTGTTTCATCATTCGTATTAGAGATACTGCTGACTTTTGTCGTAACAACAGTTTCAGGCTGTTTGGATATCTTTATATTGCTTGTCAAATTCTTCGACTCATTTTCTTGTAAACGTGTTGACTTAATCTGAATATTGTTCATAGGTTTTAAAGATATTTCCATGTTTTTGGTTGCTAGAGTTTCTAATTTTAATGCTTCTTTGTCGTCCATTTTTACTTGTACTTGTGTTGATGTATGTAGAGTTGATAAATTAGAATTTGGTTTGTTCATTTGTGAATTATTATTCATTTGATTATTATTTTGTGTCATTTGCTTCAGAAAATTCGCATTTACTGTGTTCAGCGACCCCAAGTCTGGTACCTTTTCATTTCGTAGCTTTAAATATTGCTCTAAGGAATTAGAAGTAGGTACTGTAGGAATAGATACAGGACGCTGCGCTTTTTGATTTTGAATCGGAAGTAAGTGACGCATATTATTTGCTATCCTAATATGTGGATATTTTTTTAAAATAATTTTCATATCATTAAAATATTCGACGGCTCCGTTTTGGTGAATGACAGTAAAACGTTTATTTTGAGAGGAATGGTTTGTTTGTACATTTCCTAGAATGTATGAAATTATTTCATGAGTGTATTACACATTTTAGTATATACATATTAAAATTATATATATTTTACTTGCCAATTTTTATAATACGTACCTTGATGATTAAACCTATTTTGTTGATTCGTTGCTGGTATTTGACGGCCAATTCCATGGTTTATTGGAAACTTTAGGTCTTTAAGGGGTATTAATTTATTTATTTGTTGCTTATTAACGTCGATATTCGGTACTCTTGACCCAGGTTGCAGTGCTGAAGGAATTATTATTCTTCTATTTTCGTTTTGAACTACACCAGATCGAATATTGTCGTTTAATAAGTGACTTCGTGGATATATATTCGATGTTTCTATTTTATTTTTCTCTTCAATTAAAGATGTAAAAGGCGATACATCCGGTTTATCTGGGTAATTACTGAATCGATTATCTACTATTTTTTCGTTTCTTTGTGTAGTTACGGCATGTTGATTTACATTAATTTTTTTACTTGATAAGTACAAGTGCTGATTGAGTACTTTATCTAATGGTTGTCGGTAAGGAAGTAACGAATCCTGTAATTGTTGGTCTGATTTCCTCCAGGTTGGATCTTTGACATTTCGATGCTGTTCATGTAATATGGTTGTTGGTTCTTGTTTAAAGTTAGGAGAGCCTAGAATTTTCAAAGGTGTATTTGTATTTTGGCCATTTTGTGCAACATGATAGCCACTCAAAGGTATTCTATGTGTATTCCTAACATTTGAGTTATTGTCTACGTTAAAATCAGAAACTGAAACAAAAATTACTTATTTGTAAAACTAACGTCAATTGTAATAATATTGCAAGAAGACAAACATCGTATCGTATTGTATCATCGGGCGTATCGATACTAGGTTCGCTGACTCGTTGTGTATTTCTTAATTAATTTCAACAGTCCGAATGCAGAGACGTTCAAATTATATTTATGATTAAACACTAAAAAATTCATATGTACTCACATACCTACAGATTTCAAGGAAAACACTGCTACATAAAACACAATGAATTTAATATACATTTTTAAATACGACAATTCAATTCAGATTCCGAACAAAACTGTGAGTTTTGAGACCCATATTACTGCAAATATCACAGTAAACAATACGTCGTAGAAAAGCTGTATACACACAGACCTATTGTTACTTTGAACTCTTTATTATTTATTGTTCATGTGGACGTACGTAAATTAAAATGTAAATTACGTCAAACCAAATAGAGACTTAATTACGAAGACTTAAACTCGTCGTACCTGCATTTAATTGAATAAATATATACCACTCGTTCGAGGCTGGTATCGCGCGGGTTATAAAGTGATATGAAAAGTGAAAAAGTTAATAAATAATAAAAAAAAATCGAGACTTCATTAATCCTGAATCATATAGCTTTATAATAGCTGAAGAATTACTAAAATTGGTTCGATTTGGTAATTTCAGAGTTTGTGTATTATAAACTAAATGTTTGTCTTGGGTGGGAATCGAAACCACGACCTGCGACGCGAAAGGCAAGTGTCTTGCCACTGCACCAACCGATCAATCTAGCCTTGCTATTAGCAGGTTTATTAATAAAACAATAATTACATATAGGCCCTATGCCCATGTTTAAAATTTGATGGCATTTCTAAACTATAAATTCTACGGAAAACATATATAATATATTAATTGTATTTTCTGATATTCCAAGCTCGGAAGCCGTAGCAACTTATTTTCTTTTGATAGCTCTGGTAAAGTTATCCTTTTATTAATAGGCCTCTTGCTAGAATCTAGGCCAACTATGAATGCACTCGTTTTACAACATTGTATTAAATTCACACTTGTGTAAATAAGACGCATAAACATTTCTTGGAAAATTACCACAAACCTTTGTATGTGGAAAGGCTGTGTTAGATGAAAATACTGGCACGAACTAACTTAACCCGAGATTCATATGTTTATATATGTTTGTTTACTTGTCATTAAATATAAATCAATGAATATAATATATCGTATTACTTGACGTTTAATTTATCTGTTATGTATTAACAAATTCTCTTATTTTTGTAAACAACTTTACAGAATTTGTTAAAATTTGTCTTTTATTTTAGAATATAAATAAATAATAAAAATTTTACAATAATAATGTTGTATTTAGATACAGCACTCTCTTCTGAGTAATATAGGTAAATATAAAATGGTTCAACAATTTAAGAATCTTGAGAACCTTAATTCGCTTCGATTTTCAGCAAGAGTAAATGAAATAAAATGAATTTTTGTTTTAACTTATCCATCATGAATATATCTATAGATATTATTTTAATCTATCTTATTCTAAATCTATCTAATCTTATTTTAATTCAAAAATTTTCATTTAAAATGTTCGTATAGATTTATACACGTATAGATTTATAAGTCGATAGTAGAATCTAAAGTCGTTAAATAAACTTTTCTTATCCGGAAAAATAGCAGTTCATTACTCAAAATAGATTCCTACAGCAACAAAAATGCTTTTTCCCTTCTTTCTTTTTCTATTCTTTTTTAAAAATGGCCGCATAAATGTCATCTGGTCTGAAATACTGAACTTAGATTGCTAATCCCGTAGTTTGGTGCAGTGAGAACTGTTCGAATATTTTCCGTTTCGAAGAGAAGTGAGCGGATATGGTTTCGCTCCAACAAGGTTTAGATTTTCTTTTTGAACAGAATGATCAACCAAGTCACAGTGCTGTTTAATGATAAATACGGTCGTAAAAAGTCCAAAACGCTACGTAAGGACTAAATGCATAATATTCTTTTAAAGAGAAAAGGTTTCTTTGAGGGGCCTAAAAACTGATAATCTACTTTATGCGATTATATATTCTCCGCTTTGCGATGAGATAGTAATAAAAACATGAAAATCTTAAATGCAAACATTTGTTTTAGGAATTCTGAAACTTTATTGCTGATTGTATGACTTTTTCACCATCCACATATCTACCCCAATCGCGATAGTAATAAAATCTGTGGACAAAAAATACTAATATAACAAAATAAGATAATAATTAAAATACTTTGTAACAGTTAACATGAATTATCTAAAATAAAGTAAATAATAAAATTCTATAACATTTTTTGATGCGGCACTTAGCGCCATCTATATTATACGATGAAAATTACAGTCCATGAATACCAAAACAAATTTTTAATAAGTTCATAATTTACTTCATAGATGGCACGTTCCTTTTTATATTTCAGAAAATAATTAATCTTTAAGTTGCTTGATTTCATAAGATGGAAAAAATTATGTTTGATGAAAGTCCTTCTACAGGTTATTTAAAAAAGTATTTTAATTAATATGCTATCAGGAGATAGAATGACACAAAAGCTTTAGCATGTCAATAACCAAACACATTAGACGCCACCCATACACTTAGCATTTATAAAATCCAAGTGGCGATGTAATTACTTAACAGTATTCTTGTAAAATACATATGAAGCCAAGCGCCGAATGCATGTTATTATGGCAGCTATAATGTTTAACCTTGATAAACGTACAAACCCGACAAGGTCAATCATATATCAGATACATTTACATGTGGGAATAAATATCATATAATATTTATTCTTATTTATTTATTTTAATTTTAACATTTATTGAATGACCGGTTGGCGCAGTGGCAAGACACTTGCCTTTCGCGCCGCAGGTCGTGCGTTCGATTCCCATCCAAGACAAACATTTGTGTGCATGAACATGTCTGTTTGTCTTGAGTGTGAATGTAAAGACCACCGGAGGACTTGCAGCAGCGTCCTTTTCTTAGTACGGTGGAACATACTGCGATCGCCAACCCGCCTGCCAAGCGTGGCGATTACGGCACATTTCCCCAGAATGATGCGATCAATGGGGGAAGCCTATGTCCAGCAGTGGACGATTATAGGCTGAGGTGGATGTGGAAAACAAAGACTATAACTTGTATTTTTTAACGTATCTATTTGTATAAGAATTTGATATAAAACGGAAAATCGAAGCGACACTAAGATGCTGATATTTCAATATATGAATGAAACGCAATTATCTTTACGTTAAGGTATGGAGAAAATAACAGGAGAATAAAATTATTTTAACTATATGATTACATTCTTCATAAATACCCGAACACGCAGGAAAACCAGATGTTATGGAAGTGTAGATTAGTAGTATCACTCACGTCACAAGTACGTCACAGCTGGCCAGTGAGCATATTTAAACCGGCTGTGTGGTTCCTAGAAATTCTGCTTGAAATCTGATTCGTCATGATTCTTTGCGTTTTATTTGGAATACTTTTGTTTGATCAACTTGCGTTTTTGTCTGGAACCATTTTCACGAGCATTTTATAATTAACACACCACGTACTAAAATTATTTACTACTTGGGGTTTATTGACATTATAAAACAGGTAGATAAAAATATTTATTTATTAACACGTCAATTTTATACATAACATATAATAACATACTAAGAAAGGACTTTATGCTTTAAGACATTATCTTGCATTCAACCCCGGGTGAGGAGAAAAAAAAATGCATTGGCTTTGAATACGTTAAAACTTATTTTAGTAATGAGCGTATATGTGTCATTGGCTTTTAATAATGACATTTTATTTCTACGTGCTTAAAATCATCGAGCGTTTTGGCAAATATTTACAAAGTAAGTGATATTAATACTCGTAAAATACGTAATTACAGAAAGTGGTTATTGCGGAAAGATGCAATAAGGAAGCAATAAGGAGGCAATAAATAATATAATTCCAATCCTCTTTCTCTTCCCATCCTTTTCTAATAAGGAAAATATGAAAGGGACAGAAGATATGTCGTAGAAAGGGATGAATAGAGAACGTAACTATCCATTTTCTGTTTATTCCTCATCTCCCATTAAAGGTAGTCAACACATCTGTAACTCATTAGCTCAGTGTTTTCTAACCAATTTTGGGCCATGCCCCACCTAGGCATCGTGATATTTAAATTTTGTTATTCAAAATGTTACGGTTATTTACCTGAAGGAAGCTTAAAAGGCTATTGAGTTGGTATCTAAACAAGCTTCCAAAGAATAAGTCATCCATGAAAGAGAAAAATTAAATAACATCCACAGACTCACTAGAAAAGAATTAACTGTTAATTACTCATTCTCGAATTTCTCATAGTCTTTTGTATAGTCAGTCGAAGGGTGCACGATCTGCCCATGACCCACCAAAATATTACCATGCCCATCCGGTGGGGCCTGCGCCCCACGTTGGGAATGACGGCATTAGCTTGTTGCAGATGCCTACGGATAGCAGTTACATAAAATTAGGTCGCTTGCTTATTTGCCACATTTTGCCATAAATAATTCCCAAAAACTAGACTGATGCGAATATGGATAGTAATGCTAGCCGTAGAAAGTGTCATCTCGTTCTATTAAGTACAACGATCAAATAGATTATCGGCACGAAGTGTTGAAAAATCATTACTGCACGAGACGAAATATCTTTAATACCTCTCTTACCTTTCCACCCACCTTTCGTTTATTGGTCTACTAACGGTCGTCTTATATAGAAAAACTTAATAATGCATCTCTAAACTATTATATCTGCGGATATCATTAAAATAATCAAAATATACAAGCTGTTCGTAGGGACTTGACGCCGCCAGGGTAAATTTAGAAAATATCAATTGTCATTGATATTTTAATTGTTTAAATTAAAAAAGGTCGGAATAATCTACAAAAAAATAATCATGGATGAACGAGAATTGAGAACGTATAGATTATACACTGACGTATAGTATACACTGACTCACTGCGACAAGCCTTGAAAATTATTAATCCAAATGCAAATCAACTCGTTCCCTTAACATGTTTTTGATAAAACAAATAAATTATGTATATTTTATATGCGCTGTGAATCATCGATTGTGTTTTGTAAAGTGCGATTACTAATAAATTAAATATTAATTCGATTTTATTTGCAAAGAAGATGCTGAATATATATATACGCGTTCATGCTTTCGCTTCTTTTACATCCTTACATGCCTCTACGTTTAAAATCATTTAGACATACATTTAATATATTATAGTCCGAGTATAATTTGTGATCTTATTTTATTTAACCTTTTGGCGTTTGTTTTTTTACAAAACCGTCTACAAATTTGTATAATTCGTCCCTACTTTAGGAATAAGAAATAGCAGATATATTACAATATCTGTTGCCATGGTAATATTGACAATAACAAATTTTTGACACACGTTATATATTATCGAAATTAATATATGCGGAATCAAAATCCGGAAGAAAATATCAGTTAAGAAAATAAGAAATAACGCGTGAGAAGCCTCGAGCAACACCTACTTTTATTTACAATTATTTGTAGCCACGCTATGTCCATTAAATACAAACAGGTCTTTAGCAGTATGCCAATTTTTCGGTAGATCTTCGGAACCTGTATATTTTTGAACGAGATAATTTGAACGTATATTCATCGAGACAATAATAAATCATTAGAACAATATCATTTACAATAACAAGGAAATACTTCAATTGTTTTTCTAATAACAACATGACGATGCGAATAAAATTTCCGTTTATTCTGATACCATCATACCATATCATAGCTTACTAGAGTAATTTTTACGTGGAAATTATTATGCAATATAAGCAAACTAACTTAGTACCTCCTACAAAATATGTTAAATTTGAGACAAGCAAGCATACCTTAGCACCGTTCCCCGCGATCTTTTCCGAAATTTACGTATTCAAAAACGACGACAGTGTTAGGAACGAGGGAATCCCTCCAGTCGATCAAAGTGTATACAAATACGCGCGTCAGTTGTAACTTTTTTCAATCCACATCGAGATTCTTTGTCAGCCAGTTAACTTACAGCTAATTCTTCATGTAAACAGTTCATCGCTTATTTTAGTTGCTTGCCTTGGAATTTTCGATTGATTCTTGATTCGATCGATCTTGGCTATCGATCCTTGGCGATTTCGATTTGGTTTTGTTTTGAAAGAAGTTTTAATGGTTAAAAATGTTGAAGATATTTTTATTAGTTGCCACTGTTTTTGTCTCCGCAGCATATGCAGGTATTTTCTTTGTATATATTTTTATCAATATTTTTAATAAACCTTTTTATGAATTTCATAGCAATTTTATTGATTATATTTCAAAATGACATAAATTATTTTTTATGTTAAACGTTGCCATGTTTATTATTATCATGTTCAAGTATAAATAAAATAAATGGTATTTATATCTTTGCGATTTAGGAATTTCACAAAGACATATTGCATGAAATCACTTAGATTACAATAATTATTTATGACCTAATATGCACGTGTTAGTTGTTAAGAAAAACTGCAGGACTGACCGATTGGCGCAGTGGTAAGATACTTGTCTCTCACGCCGCAGGCCGTGGGTTCGATTCCCACCCGGGACAAACATTTGTGTGCACGAACTGTTTGTCCTGTGTCTGGGTGTAATTATCTATATATGTATGTATTTAAAAATGAGAAGTATTATTATATGTAGTATATCAGTTATCTGGTTTCCATAGCAAACTCTGCTTAGTTTGGGATCAGATGGCCGTGTGTGAAGAATGACCTAGAATAATATAAAAAATATAATATTATAACATTACATTTACAGCTGTAGTTACATGCGGGCCTAAGGAAGAGTTAGATCGTTGTCCGTCCAACTGCTCAGATGCTTGTCCAATAAAGAGTGGAGAGTTCACGAACTGCATGCGACCGAACAGGAAACACTGCCCGCCTCCGAAATGCGTTTGCCAGTTCAACTACCGACGAGCTCAGAATGGAACCTGCATACCTGCAAGAGATTGCCGTAAGTATTGTTTTAGATGGCACTGTTTGTACTGTAAATTCAATAAAACGGTTAATCAGTATTTCACACTACACTCAGAGTAATATTCCCTCGATGGATGTAAATATTATTCTCAATAATATTAACAGGAAGATCAATGGATACAAATTTCCACGCTAATATTATAATATTTTACTGTACTTTATAGAAATATAAAAATTATCTATTTAAATTGGTAGAGTTGTCATTGTGCCAGTTTGTGACGAATTGGGTGGATACATATATTTGTGTGTAGAGTTATTACACATTGTTAGACCGTTGCAATAACTTTTCCTGTAGCATAAATGCGTTGAGTGTTAAGTTGAATGAGATAAAATATACTAACAGCTGGCGTCAGATTTAGAAGACCAACCGACCGTGAAAACACGTTCAGTAAACACGGAATGTACAACATGGTTGCAGAAATAATATGTACCGGTATAATTTATCTACTGAAAATGTTACCGATAACAACAACGTTGATATCCAAGTGGAACTTTGAATTCTGTTAAGTGAGTTTGTTTGGTAAACAAAATATAGACGTTCAGTTTACTCGTAATTCATCTCAATCACATGTGATTATTGTCTTAAAATCGTACAGTATTTTTGGATCACTTTGCATATTTACTTAATATGAATACATTACTTATATATAATCTTCGCTTTTTCTAAACTTGGAAGAGTATTACAAGACATAACTTTACTTCGGTGGTAACAAACATACCTTTAGCTAGCTTAATTTCCAGGGTATGCTCAGATTTACGAACCAGTTATTTGTACCTATCGCATCTTAAGTAAAATTCAATAGTGCACGTTAATTTAAAAATATGAAAAAAAAAATCATTACATTATTTAAAAATTAAAACAACATTTTTTTTCTTTCCACAGCTGCATTCGATTGTCCTAATCCGAACGAGGAATACAACCCCTGTCCTGGCTACTGTCCCATAGACGACTGCAGCCAAGCGACGCCGAATGCAGATTGCCCCTTATTCGGTTTATTCTTAATAGTCGTAGAATGTTTACCGACTTGTCGATGCCAACCATCATATTGGCGGAAGGACGACGTTTGTGTACCCTATCAACAATGCCTAGTAAATGATGATTAATATAATTAAATGTATTATCTAATTTAAATAGCTAATTAAAAGTAATAGCCAAATTTAAATAAAACTAAAAGCACCGACTGACTTTATCTGATGACACCTCACTCGTCAAAATCGGTCAAGCCGTTTAGATTACAGAAGGTCAAAATCGACCGACATACGTAATACGCACCATCTTTTTTCGTTTAGTTACGTACACAAGGAACAATCAAAATAACACAGTCATATTGTGGAATTTGAAAATATTATTAAAATCGGAAATTTAAAAAAAATATCCATAAAACAGCCAGGTTTTTCCACTTATCACCCTAGAAAACTGGAAAACTGTAAAATTTTAATAAGAGAGATAAATGATTGACTCTGAAACAAAACTGTCATAATTTGACATTTAATTTACATTTTCTACATTGCATTTTCTACATTACATTTTAATATGTATTAGTTTATTTTTAATTACTTTGAATTTATAAATATAACATAAAATTTAATGTGAAGTATGTAATATAAAATATTCACGGTTGTGCGTATTTCAAGATAGATTTTTTAATTTTAGATTCTATGCGATATTTCTGAATATTAAGTACATTCAATGTTTTGTGTACGTTTGTATGAATATTAATTATTTAGACAAGAATATTGTAAACAAAAATAATTGATACTGTAATTTCAATTCTCGTGAGTGAATGGACTTCAATTTTTTTGTCGAGAATTCGACTTCCAAATATACCAACTTAAAACTATGTTTAATAGTTTTAATTCTTCAAAACAAAATAATTACTAAAATGCTAATACCACAGGATGTTCGTCAGTCGTTTGCTTCAAAGCTAGGACATATAAGGTAGGTCCTACATAAATTTAATAACAACTCAGTTAATATCTGTGCCTAATAAAATTAAAAGCCATTTAAATAAAAAAAAATGTATAAATTTTTTCACTTCTACTTTTGCTTCTTTTTTAATTTCCTTTTACGTTCTATAAAAATATTGCATAGTAAAAATTATTGTTATAATATAAAAGGTCTTAATTTCCTAATGTTTTTAGAATCCAAAGTCCACACAAAAGCCCTAATATGATTTGCAAAAGTCCTAATTTGAGGTTAAAATCTATATGTAATTTATAAGCGGTCATATCCAAAATATGACCGATCACTCATGTTATTCGGTGGTGGGAAGATTTGATGACTTTGTAAACTTGAATGATCATATCAAAATTGTGGTGACTAAAATTTTACATTTAAAAAAACTGTCGAGGGGCCTGAAAGCAAAGACGTTCTTAGCGCCATTACTACGAAAAAAAAAAACTCACCGGTCTTCTCAATAAGTAGCGCCTTTCATTTTTTAATGGGCAATTTCCAAATCTAGCAGACATTAACAACAATACATGTATAATAATATTTTAGGTTTAATCTAATCTTTTTACGTTTTTAACAAAAACCGACTTCAAATTTGTATATCATTGTTCCCTTTTTTGAAATAAGAAATAGGAAAAAAAAATTAATTGCCATAGTAATGTTGACATTAACAGGTTTTTGACACCTGTTATCTATTATCGAAATTAATATACGCAGAAACAAATTCCAAAAATTTCACTTTGGAAAATAAGAAACGAACACGTGTGAAGACGCGGCAATACCTAGTTTTATTTTATAAGTCATTTAGAGCCACAAATCCATTAAATACATATAGGGTTTGTCTTAAGTCTACCAGTATGTCAATTTTCGTTATAACTTCGGAACCCAAGGTTAAATGATATTCAAAATTAAATGGGACACACTTGAGATTGAACCCTTTTCAACATAAGAAGTAAAATTGAAGTTGGTTCATATATTGCAAAATTCTGCGGTAACAAACATAAAAAATACAACCGATTTGAGAACCTCCTCGTTTTTTGAAGTCGGTTAAAATACAATATCATGGCTATTTTGTGTTTTCATCGTTAAGTAATCTAGGGGTAATTCAATCGAGGGGTGAGATGAGTGCGGATGCACCCCGAAAATCTCTTTTCCTTTCTTCTTTCTTCTTCTTCTTTTCGTCTTTTATTGTGCAGGTGTTGTTCTGTTGAAAAGTCTAAAGTTGGTACTTTGTAAATATTCATATTTAGAAATCACTAGCATATACGCAGCAATTCTAAGTGGCAAGTACTTAGAATTGCTGAGTGCTATACGTATTCCACAGTATTGACACTTACACGGACAACGCCGGGCGAGAACAGCGAATCATAAATAAATCAATTCTTTAGATCTACGTATTCAGTAATTTCTTGAATTAAAACACAATATACCTAGGCATAATTCTACGTTCAATGTCGGCAATAATTATATGTCGTAAAATAGATTAAATTTAGTTAACCATAGAAGTTTAATATGTTTTTTTATCTATTTTAAAATAATAACTTGAGTATATACGACACGTTTTAGATATAAAGCAATATGCTATAATACGTGTGAAGCTATATAAGAGACGTTTCTTAAGCTGATAATGTTTCTAGAGAATGCTGCTACGTAATTGTTTTGTAATTTTGTTCATTTGTTTCTTTTCACATACTGCGATAGCTACAGGTATTTATATCAAATTATATGTAACCGTGAGTTCACCCTGCAAATAAAATCACAAAACAACATGTCACAGTTTTTTCAGAGAAAGAGAGATATAAGATATTTTATTTTTAATTTGGCAGTGCAAACTTATGGTAACATTTGTAAACTTTTCGTATGTTTCCTATCTACTTATTATTGCAGTATGCCGTATTAACGCAAAACAAGCAGGAAGTTCACCTGATATTAAATGACGTCCATCAATATTTGCAGTAGTCAGAAGAGTTACTTATCTTTACCTAGTATAAAATAGCCATGCATAAAGGAACAGATTACAAAAATAATTACGTGTACTTGGCAATACGATACAAACAGCTTGCTGGCCGTAATTACTTTCAGCTATGATTTTTTTTTTATAAAATTTTGCAACCTTATTTTCCAGACAAGACTTTATAAAATCGCTAATAACACTACACACGTCTTTCAACTCTACACCTACATATCTAAAAAATAAGTTTAATTGTTCTTAAATGTAAATAAATAAATAATACTTCCGTCCTACGTGTATTATATTGTTATTTTAACCATTAATCTTTAATCTAATATATCACCGTCTTGTGAAAAATTATTTTGTCTTATTACATTAACTGTAAAATGATTATTTTCGTCTTACAGCAAGATTGAGGTGCCGTCGAAATGAAGTTCTCGTCATGAATCCAACTCCGTGCACCGATCGCTATTGTCCTCGAAGTTTGAAGTCATTGAACGAAAACTGCGTCAGTCCCACCAACGTCAAGCTGCCGCCACGCTGCGTGTGCAGGTTCAACTACAGCCGCAACCGGCGGGGGAGGTGCATTCCCACCCATTCTTGCCGTAATTACTATGTTTTAAAACAAATATTCAAAGTCTTCCTTTCCTTCCTTTCGTTTTTACACTTTACATTTATATTTTTCATAATTTTTATGTCGAAGTTGTGCAGTGAAAGGTGTTACAAAATCATATGTGCATGCTTTATGTCATGCTTTTGACTTAAAAATCTTAAAAATGGTAAATCCTTCAAGCCCCTCGTACTTATATACATATGCCTATACAGGCATAGGTTCACCGTGCTGTCTCCGTAGTTAAAGCTTCATTTAATTCAACGTTATTTGGTATCGTATAATCTGTTTGAAATTGGCATTTTAGCATACTTTTGCTAATTTAAATAATGTCTCAGACATATGACAACGATCAACGAAAAATAAAGCTCTTTGAGATTGAGAAAATCGCCATCTAGATAAAAAATTAGGTGACTTTAGTTTACAAGTGCTTTAGGAGCTTATGTCTCAAAATATAATTATTATACTCAGCCCCCATTGCATGCGGCCACAATGAGATATTCGACGCCTGTCCTCCGCAATGTCCCAGCGATGACTGCAGCCAAGCAACACCATCAGGAAGATGCCCAATAGTGGGCCGCATCGGCATTGTCGTACAGTGCCGTCCGCAGTGCCGGTGCATTCACCACCATTGGCGTAAAAACAACGTCTGTGTGCCTTACAAACAATGCAATAGTAAGTATTATTATTTCATTATAAATAAACGTAAGTCCCCGTAGTCAGAGAGTATTTTTTGAGGCTTATCGCTGTTGGCCTTCAGACGGCATCTATAGCTACACCAAGCCTCGTAATAGCAAACAAAACTCAAATGCTCCCGTTATAGCGTTGGCTCGGGTCGTTACTTTAATTTCATTACCGGGTTGGAAGGGAGCGTAGTGTGTCAAGAGTTTCTAACGAGTTTCTTAATATAACGGATACAATACTTGAAAATAAAGAACCCAAAGTAGATATATAGAGAAAAAAGACAAGGCCCGTACCCAGTTGTAAATAATGATAACTAGGTGTACCAAAATTTCTTAAGTTTTAAGTGGAGAAATAACCAGACGGCTATTAAAAGCGAAACTCTTCTTTTCCCTAACCTCTTCTATATATGTACGTTTGTACTATGTATGTACTCTTCTTCCATATGTCGTGACTGTAGTCCATACGGTAATTGGTTTTTGCTACCTGCCTGACGCCAAGCCTCCTCGGGAACCAACCTCCCCTTCCAATCCCATCCTTATTAGAAAAGGGTGAGTAGGTGAGACCATGAAAAGAGAAACTAGCAAACAAAAATATTTCCAAGATTGTCTAGAACTGGAAATAAAATGCTTAAAACAAAATTACTAGACCAAACGATACATTATATGCAAAACCTCAAAATGTACCCCATTAGTAATTTTTGCTTTGAGATTAGTGATTAGGTGTCTCGTCTGTTTCTTTTTTCCCTAATCCGTGTTTTCCAATTCATTTCGTATTTGCGATAGTGTATCCATAATCCGTGTTAAATGTTTCGATAGTTTACTTACTCGACAAGATGTGTAAAGAATGTAAATGAATGTAGATATATCTGCAATATCTGGTTAAAGGAAAAAATTACATGGTTTTGATTTTTGAAAATATTTTAAATTCGGCGATTTTAGTTGTACAAAACATATAGTCAGTCTTAATAATATTTATTGAACTCCTTCATTCTGATCATTGCAGGAACAGTGGTTAAAAGAGGTAAGACTTAACGTTTTAAAAACACCCAGCTATATCCACGATTATCGAACCCTCAAATTATTTGTGCCAACAAACGCTGACAAAAATTTTGTGAAACGAAATGAATTAAGATGTCTAGTATTAGATTCAAGAAGGAGAGATTCGCATGTATATATTCAGTGTTAAATCATTGAACCTTGGGTTTCGAATACCGATAATATTGACATATTATTAGATTTAAGACAAGCCCTGTTTGGATTTAATGGAATTGTTGTCCTATCTATTCCCTTCTCCGTGAATTCCTATTTTCCTTCCCACCCTTTTCTAAAAAGGATGGGAAAGACGTAGCGTGGCTATAAATAAAACTGGGTATTGCCCGCGACTTCGCACGCGTTCATTTCTTATTTTCCTTGCAGATTTTTTTTTAATTTCATCCGCGTGTATTAATTTCTATTTCAAATATTCAATAAGATTCAAAACGATTTTTAAATGTATTTGTGAATAAATATTATTTGCGTATGGAACTAAAGACTTCACAGCTTCACATCCAAAGAGCCGTATGTGGCTCGCCACAGGATGCCGACCCCTGTCCTAGAACATTTACGATTATTGTAAAAAATGTTATAATTTTACATTATACCCGACATATTGATCTAAGTATTGAAATTAAAAAAAAATAGTAACTTTCATCAAAGTTATCGATATGTTTATAATATCTGTATCGCAGCCCCTATTATTATTATTCCATTTATTTATTTTTTTACATATTTCTATATAATATATTTTAAAAAATCTACAAAACGAATAATCTAAAATATATTTTATAAAATAGTATGCCACTGGCTGCGAAGTTCCGATGACTCAAACACCCAGTGGTCAGG
>DWLR01000884.1:0-21336 GCA_018246295.1 Papilio alexanor hazarajatica | reverse complement strand
AAGAAATTTAAGTTTCAGTTTAATCACTGCCAAAATGTCACCTAAAATCTTAGGACGCCCTTAAAAGATACGGACTCTTTAAATTTTCACGCTTTAAATTGATATAACTTTTTAATTTATGCACTGATATAGATGAAACAAACACGTAACTCTCACGATTAGAGCTACTTACAATACCATTAGTGAAAACCGCGTCCAAATCGGTTAAGCCGTTTCTAAGAGTAGCGCGCACAAACTTACAGACAAACAGATAAACAAACATACAGACAAACAGACAAAATTTTTAAAAGTTGTTGTTTTGAGTTCTATAGCATTGGTAAATACCCCCTGTAATAGTTTTGCTAATTTATTTTCCATGTACAGACACCGTACCGACACCTTTTTATAAAAGGTCAAAATTCCGAAAACTGTTGTCCCACATTCCTGGATTTCTCAAAAGAGGACTCAAAAGAGGTAATTATGCTCTAGGATGTGTGAAAAAGATTTTATGTAGAGTAACTATTTATACTGATGTACTGTAGTAAAACTGTCATTTTTGAAAAATAAACTTTTATTAAATCAACTGTTTTGTCTAAAAATTAATTTTAAAAAAGCATATCAAGTAATATGAGACAAGAAAAATGAAGAAAATTATCAAGTATTAATGGTAGTAATTATTTTGCATAAATTGAAAAAAAAAATCGTTTTAGAATTTCATTTAGAATGTTTTGGCTCTGAGTGCAAAAAACATATCTACAGCAAAATAAAGAGAATAATCTTCTAAAATAACATTTACATTAAAATCAAAGGAATTAAGGCAGAAAAAACTTTAAAAAGTCATCACCGCTGGCTGCAAGTAACTATAGAAACGTACAACTTTCTAATAGGTTTTATATTATTATGTGTCCAATATCACATGTACCAATAATCCCATAGATTAGTTATCGACTGCTAACAGAACAAATACGTAACTGTAACAGAAACTAATTAAGGAGTACGTCAGTATTAAATATATTGAAAAAAGTAAATGTTCAAAGTCTGCGTTCATTTTTAATATTCAACGATTTCTGTGAGTCGATAACGCGGAACATTTTACAAGGAAAAGTGTATTGTAGCATTGGAATATGAATGGAAATTTAGTTCAAAATTTTATTCAAATTGTAAATAAAATAGAGAAAAGAATTATAAAAAATAGAATTTCATATAGAGAACTGAAAAGTGGTAGTTGAAATAAAAGTAAATAAAAACATTGGTGCAACAGATTTTTCCGACAACACATTCCTATTTTCGTAGTTAGTCGGGGCGCTTATCTTGTAGTCAAACGAGCTATAAAATCTCAAAAGATTTTATGCAAGTGTGTGATGATTTAATTAAATAGTTATAGTTTTGATTAAATGGTCTTATTCGACATTGTATTGTCATTCAATGCTATTTTTAAAACGATAAGAAAGATTGTCATAGCATGTTGTTCTAATTCCGTAAATTATAATATTTAAAGATGAAATATGTATATACGTCTTAGTTAATGTACAAAGAAAATACGTTTGACATTGTTTAATGAAACAAACGTACGTAGTTTTTTCCGTTCATTTAAGAAGATAAATTTCTGCGCGCTTCATGCTTGTCGAAGCGATGTTACTTGTGGAATAAGATAAATTAAAGGTATAAATAAAGTACGAATTCATTGAACTGTTAAGGCGGAATTTCTTTTTCCAGTGCGGTTGTTAAGAATTGTCACTTATCTCATTTCGTAACATTATCTTGCTTAGATATTTTGGGTCTTATTCAAATTACACCAAAAGTACTTACTTTAAAATGTTAATGATAAAACCGTCTTCTCCTCTTTCTTATTACAAAAGAATTTGCAACTCGTAAATGCTTGTTGTCGATGTCTATCAAATTTCAATAGAATTTAATTGTTCAAAACACATAGAAAAGAGGGTACCCAGGCGGAAGGGGGGGGGGGGGAAGGTGTAATAGTATTCGAAAATGGAGTAAGCCTCACTTCAATTTCTTCTTTTTGTCAAGATTGACATCTAGTGAAGTGGTAAGTAGTAAGCCATTTTATTCGTACATAGTGCCATAAAGTTGTTTAGTTGGTACTTAATGTACACATAACAGTATGTTACGAACAAAGTAATGATCTCTTAGTCATTGCTTCGTTGTTTTCGTATGTTTTTGTTTATAAGAAGAAAGTTTATAAGTTCCATTATTATTTCAGTTTAAATAAAATCTATTTTATATAATATTTAATTTCCTTAGAATTCTTCTTATTTTAAATTTTGGGTTTCTTACAATCCTAAATAACTAAATTCGGGCTAGGCATTTCTGTATTTCAATTTTCCGAATTGAGTTTACTAAACACACGTCCAATTATTGCAATAACACCGGCTTAAATAACAAAGCAAATAAATTTAGCATAGTAGAACGATTATGTCAAATACATTTCAGTAACCGTAAACACTTACGCCAAGCGGGAAATAATTAACAATGTTGCAGTTACGTGGAAATCATACGAGGTTTCTTTGCTTATATCAAATCTACTGTGAGTTGAATAAACTATAAAATTGTGACGTGAAAAACTTGTATTAACAGAGTTCTTAGGAAAAATCGATAAAAATTTTGTAATGTTAAATTTAAAATCGTAATATTATTATGATACAACATTTTAATGATAGCAAAAACAACGAAGTAATTAATGACATAACATAGACAAATCAATGCGCATGCGGACCTTGGAACTGTGGATTTTTTTTATTAAATTGAAGGATTATCGCTAAATATGGAGCTTAGATTAACCTAGCGTTTATGGTGAGATAATGCTTGATAGCCTTTATAATTTTAGAGTTCATGGTGATATGATTAAATAAAAATTGATAAGGTGGATAAAAATGATGAAATGGATAAAAATTCAAATGGATAAAAATTGCTGTAACTGTAATAAAATCCCCTTAACAAAAATTGTAAAAAAAGTCTTTTGATAGTAGTAAGCTTTCAGTCTTTAAAGAAAGTATATATTTAACCCGTTTGGTCTCAACCCACTCAAGAATGGGCAAAAATTATTAGCAAGCAATTTTAAAAATAATAAAATAAAATTTATTTTAACGTTTTAATGTCGAATCATGTAAGGTAATGTCACTATCTAGGATATGAATCCCCGATTTTAGTGAGATAGTAATTGTGACTAACCACTGAGCTAGGACTGCCGTCAACGAAGCTGTGATTATTTTAAAATTTCCGAGGAAATGTTATAATAATCACGGCTTGGTACATATCAAATTAAACCTCGCGTAACATTTAAAACGTTTCTGAAATAAACATTACAAAACTAAATTATTTACAGTTTCAGTCCGTTTTGGATTCAAATTTTGCCTTATAATCATTTAAATACCAAGATGTTTCACTAACCGATAGGCGATGCCTAACTTTAATAACGGCTCCTTTACTTACAGAACATTTTCTAGGCTTAGAAGTAGGGGTGCCATTTCTAACAATACTAATAACTTTTTGTTAGTTTTTAGCGAAACTTGCCTTAAGGTTAGAGATTGTTTCATTCAAGTACGCTGTTTTCGTTTTAAACATACTTTTCGGTTTACTTTTTATAAATATAAATTTCACAAATTATAAAAACTCCTTTATAGTTTGATTTGCACTTGGTTATATAAGAGTATTCACATTCTGATTTGATTCATATGATGAACGTTAAGCTTGTTTCTATTTTTTTTACGTTTTTTATCCTTTCATATCGGGATATATATGTAAGTGATATTTCAACATGATCTGGGTGGATTTCGACTGGATATTGGCTACTAGGAATTACGTGATACGAATACATTAATAGTATATAGATAGAAATATTACTTACGAGACTTTTATGAGGATTCTACTTGTGATCAATTTTTATAGTATATTATTAAACAGTTCTTCAGTATCTACTCAGAGATAATAATCTATTATAATTATATTGATAAAATACCACTGACTCACTCATCATTGTACAGCCCAAACTATTAGTGCTACAATGTTAATATTATACACGTGTTTCTTTTGGTAATAAGACGTCCACTACGAAATGTTTTCTGAAAAAAAAAAAAAAGATTTGTATAATACCTTTTGCATTCTCCAGTCCAATTATTAAGGAGGATTTTTATCTTCTTCATCTTAAAATTTCACTTTATATAAAGTTCATCGTTTAAGAAATCCACACGATCGGTATGTATTCGGCAAAAACATACAAGTCAAAGAATGGATAATGGATATCGAACTGATATTCAAGTGTGAGAGTTTGGTTTATACGTACATACATACATTAATATTATTATATATTAGTGTCAGTAATGTAGCTTGTGTAAGGTAAGGAATGGTATATTACTTTAGAATTATAATTATGACAAATATATCTATTAGTAAAGGAGTCTGTATGTTAAAATCACATATGTATTATTCCGGCCAGCGATCACTTGAGTCTTTTTATCGCTTCTTTTACGTTATTTAAATTATTCTAGTAGTTGTTGATGATTTAGGTATTTGATAAATTAAAAATAAGTTGTATAAAACGCGAAATGCCTATGTCGATCGCCTAATGGCTTAGAGTACGGATTTCAGACTATCGATCAGTGAGGTCATGGTTTCGAAACCCGTCAGTCAGTCTACCAGTCAGTACTATTGTCCTAGCACAAGCGTTTAAACTTAGTCGAAATAGGTAAAAAAAATCTGGTACCAACAACAAAAAACTCTATTGGCAGTGAAATAGTTATTATAGTAAAAATTGTAGCCATTTTATACTCCGCTGTTAACTTCTTTATTGTGTGTTTGTTGGAAATGGCTGAGTTTTTATTGGCAGTTATTATCAGCAATGTTTGCAAGAAGTACAACCTTTACATGAATTTACCCAAGTTCGTACCTAAAAGTGCAAACTCCGAACCATTTTTATAGGACGTGGACATATGTACATGCCAATTGCGAACCCAAATGAAAAGTATACAACTGTTCATACATACATGTATAGGTTACCTCGGCTGGAAAAGGAATCGTAGTCTGCGTTGTTTGAACAAATCGTGCGCCTGTGCTTTTAGTGCCCATCATCAGGACTGTTACGAAAAGTTTTTAGGAAAAAGCGTTTGCTGCTATTTTTTTTCCGACAGAACTCCAAATTCCATCCAAAAAAATCCAAAAAAGAAGCGGGCTCCTTCTTTGATGCTTAATTAAGCATTAAGTCTAGCTCAGAGTACTTTTTAGATGTTGATCAGTAAAAGTAAAAATTGCCAAGTCGTCGGTATCTTTTGTTCTGGTCAATATTTTCTCATTCGTTAGCGTTTTGAAGGGCCATTAGCCTGATTGTTAAGGGAATCGACTGCGAAATATAATGTCGTGTATTCGAATCCGCTATTCGCCAATTATTGTGGATTTCTTAGCATTATCTTATCTATCTTAGCATTATTTGATTTTAGCGTGATTAGGGTGGGAAGGAGTAGGAGAAGGAAATATCATTTTTCTGTCTATTAAAGGTAGGCAACGCATCAGCAACTCGCAAATGCTTTGCAAGCTACAGATGCAGTCACTTAGGTGGCCGCCTGCTCGTTTGCTACCTTCTTGTATACAAAAATACAATAAGAAACCGCTTTTTCGCTAAACCTCTTTTATTCTTTTGAAATCTGTATAATTTACTTGTATTTACTTTGTTCTTTTTGAAATGGAGTCCATAGATATTATTCAAAATTTACGAGAAAAAAAACACAAATTATTTTTATTGTTTATATTATTTAAATCTGGTGCCAACATTTGATACAGTACAACTTCTTTTTTTTAATTCATTGGCAATGTACGTGCCACCGTGACGGAAAGGTTTGCGCGGTTGGGAAGATGCTTGCTTTTCACGCCGCTGGTCGTTCGATTCCCACTCAGGCCAAACATTTGTGTCCATGAACATGTCTGTTTGTTTTGAGTCTGGATGAAAAGATCACCGGAGGACGGGCAGCAGCGTCCTTTTCTTAGTACGGTGGAGCCAACCCGCCTGCCAAGCGTGGCGATTGTGGCACATTTCCCCCCAATGATGTGATCAATGAGGGTGGCCTATGTCCAGCAGTGGACGATCATAGGCTGAGATGGAGATGATGATGTACGTGCTACTTATATAGTAATTTAGTTTTGAGATAGTGCATGATATTATAATACCCTCCTAAATATACTTCTTGATTTCTTCCGTTGATGCTGCCTTCCACGAGAGTGAGGTTTTTAAATCACACTCCTGTAGAAAAAGATATTCGAAGTAATAAAAATATTAAAGAGCAGTCTTGCTGATATTTGTTGAGTGGAAATTGCCAAAGAGCGATAAAAATAAACATAGAAATTCATTATTACAAAATAAAAACAAGAAAAAGAACCTAAAAGAAAACAAAGAAAGACAAAGATATTAAGTAATAAAGCTAAAATTATTAGGCTAGCTAGTGTTAAAGAAGAAAAAAATGAAATAGTGAACAAACTTATGAATAAAGTTATGATACTTGAAAATACTATGGATACAATAATATTCTGACAACCAGTTCAATCCGGCTGGAAACTGAGATGAAAATAAAACATTAATGTGACAACATGCAAAGTATGATGTGACTCTGTTAGAGAAGCAGCATTACTGAATTTGAATTTATTATAAAACTATTATAGATAAATAAGTTGTACTATCACTGATCTTTTACATTTAAGGTAGACAGGGAGGACTAATTTAAAGGCATAGATTTTATATGAAATACCTCCAGATGTATCTGGAGGTATTTCATATAAATTCGATGTTCAAAAGTGAAGCTCGATCTTTGTAAATGCGCATGTGAGAGAATTTAGCGTATTACTCATTTAACTTTGAGGTGAATTTTAAGTGATTTTTACAGTACAATCAACAAAAAAGAAGATTTTGAACGCGTACCGCGGGAAACGTTTTTAAGTTCGTTCCGTTTGACTGCCGGATTACACGAGATTCTATGAAGTCATAAATTGGTGACTTTTATGTGGCTTCACTTTTGGGCCCCGGATTAGATATCTAGAGGTATGTAACACCTTTGTTCAAAGGTTTTGAAATTTCTTAATGATTTAGTTGATTTTAATTCAAACATGTACCAGATCAATAATTTAGCTAGATATAGTATAGTACTATGTAATTGTGTACGTAATTGTAAATTTTAGGTCCAGGTTATTTTTAATTATATAATTTTTATAACTAAAAACATTAATACTAATTTATCTTACAGTTCAGCAGGCCAATAATTGGTATTGCCTATGAGAACTATTGGGTAAATTGTACCAATAACTGGTGAAATTGTGTTCTTTAGACAACAACACGTAATGCACAAATAAAGAAAATTAATATTTTTTTTTATAAAAAAGATTTTAATTAACTATAATTTTGTTACCTTTACAACTTTTTTATATCGGCTACTTCACATATATGGTCAGTTTTCATGATTTAAGCACACAGCGGTGCTAAAAGTCCAATAAATGGGGGGTTTCCCCTACATCAAAATAAAGTAACACCATTACTTACAACTATGTTATAATCCAAACAACATCAACATCATATGCATATAAAATCGAAATAAAATACCTATGATATATGAAATAGTCAGTAATCCCCCTATAACACGGTACATTAGTTCCACGTTATAGGAAAACGCGTTGTACGAGCACTGTCGTATGTTTGATGTGTTCATTGTTTGAAGTGTGATTTGATGTGTCAAATGATTCACGTTTAACTTTTCTTGTTAAAGGTGGTTTAAATTAAGGAAAAACTATGTCAAAAATGAATAAACTATGAACGAAATATGTACGTTTAATTTTAATTAAAAATCAGTAACAATATAACGTGGGGAATCCCCACGTTATATGGGGAAAAACACGTGTTATACGTGGGACATGAAATCGCGTAATGTGAAAAGGCGTTATAAGAGTACCATGTTATAAGGGGATTATTGTAGAACTTTCATTACTTAATCGGACACAGGACGAGGAGAACATTTTTTACTTAATCAGACACCCTATCAAGATTGCGTTACACTGAGTTTATTCGTTTTGTTGATACGCCAAGTTTACTTTGCCGTCGGAGCCTTGAATTCGAAAATTGCGCCGAGAGCGAAATGGTTAGAGCAAAACTTGCGGTTAGGGAGAGAGTTAGGAAGATATGATTGTCTGCACTCCGTCTCCGTGGGCAAACGGTAGCGCCTCAACAACTTCAACCAGCTGTTGGGACTGAAAAATATATAGTCAAAGTTATTCCAGCTAGTACGGAAGAAATTGGTGACCTCGCGTTTACCATTTCGTTTGCGATGTGTATAGACGGATTTGAGCCTTAGTGGGTGTTCTATTTCGCTGAAAAAAGGTAATGTGTTATTTTCTACTAGCCATAGGTTTACAGGTTCTTCCGTTTCTTCCTCCTGGGTGTAATTAATGTCTTGTATTTCAGTTCCTCTTACCCTTGTTTTACAGACGGAAACGTGACCTTTAACGAGGAGTTTGATAACAGGGCTATTGGGCGCTGCGCTCATATCTCCACATAGTATTATTGGATGGTATTGTAGTTGGTAGCCATTGTTAGCAAAGCGTTCCAAATGAGCAAGGAAAAGTTGTAGTTGTGCCAGTCGTATGTGGTCGCCCAAGGCATTGTAATAGAGGCGAGTCGTGGCGACGATGAGCGGTGCGGCGGGGGCGCGGGAGTCGTGTGGAATCAACCGTACAGCCAACCCCACCTCATCACGACTCAATAGTCCGTAAGTCATCTGACAGAATTCCACAAGAATATGATCTTCCATACGGAACACTGAATTTTTAAAGTAAATCGCGCAGCCATCATCTTGGGTTTTTGTTCTTTTCTTGTATACACCAGTGTAGCCAATTTTTTCAAAACGTGAATAAAAACTATCAATATGAGATTCTTGAACTTCTTGAAGACACAAAATATCAGGATCTAATCTGACGATCTCATTATATAAGCGTTTTGATCTTACATCCCAAAGAAGATCATCAGGTAAACAGTTTTGGAACAGGAATAGTTGGGACTCGAGTAAATGTTGCGCCAAAACATTGTATGAAATTATTTTAAATGTAAAACTGTTTTCACTATCAGTAATATTTAATTTTTCTATTGGTTCCCATATTCTAGGTTTTCGTTTTTTTTCTTTTTTATTCATTTTAACTAGCACCTTTTCAAAAGCCCGAAGGTCTCCCATGATAAGTGCCAATTATTCTATTCAAACGAATCACTTAATAGATTTATCGATATTTACTTATTTTGTTCTTCTTTTAATTTTTTATTGACATACCAAGTGTATCTATTTTAAGTACATAATAAAATAAAACATTCAAGTAGTTACTTGTAACTAATAATAAAAAAAACTTGTTTCTTAAGCATTTTATACACTTTTTAAGTGATGTCGATGACACTACCGTCCTCTATCGGCTCACGCACTATGAACTGCAAATGACGACTTAAATTTCAATCTGACACTCACTTCTAAGTGCTTAGCCTTAACATGAGTGCGGCTATTTGTTGTAATGCCTACACACTGCCTGCACGATAAACAAACTACTACTTAGTTAATACATAAACAATGACACGACCTGTACTGATTGAATCTCAGAGAGTCTGCTATGTAAGCGCTCGTGTTCAGCTCGCTTATCGATTAGCACTCCGCGGCGTAATGCCCCGCGCCCTAGGACATACCACAAGTGCGAGTGAGACATAATTCATCCAGAGTCGTAGGTGTACCTGGGTGTGTAGGCGAATGATCGTTCATATTTTTGCAACTGTTTTATAATATAATCGTGAATCGTTTTCACAATCTAATTTTCTGACAAAGATTTTATTAGAAGACAAAATGTTTATGAATATAGTCGTAAAGTTGTAAAAATTAATTGACTACCTTTTTTTCAGTAATCTTTCAATTTTAATTTTAATTTTTCAATATATCTTGGGCTCCATTTGATATTTCTATTTCGTGTTTTTATCACTTATAATTATTTAAACAGTTTGTAATTAAGTGTCTACGTTATACGTCACAAAATGTAATAATAATAATATAAATTGTTTGTTTTTTCCTCAAAATAAGACGGACAAGCGAGAAGTAGAAGTATTCTGCGTTTCGTCCGAGGAGTTAGGTTACAGAGGCCTAATTTTAGTCCTCTTCCCCTTCCCACCCTTTTGTAATAAAGAAAGGGTGGGAAGGGAGAGAGTAAGTAGAAGTTAATGACCATTTTTCTGTCTATTCCATACTCTGTCTATTAAAGGGTGGTAACGCATCTGCAACTAACTAATGCTTGTTGCAGATGTCTATGGGTCACTGGGGGTGATCGCATGCATGCTCGTTTGCCACCTTCTTATATAAAAATATAAGCAGAGTTAACTATGGCAAAGCATAAAATTTAATTTGTATTAAACTTTTTAAAGTTTTTAAAAAGTTAAGACTTTAGTTTTTTTACTTTTACAAGTCAGCTTTAGCTGACATGTAAATTTTTAACAACAGTGGATGGTAATTAAGTGAGAGGTATATACTCGTATTTGAGGCAAAATGTTTACATGAGAATTTTTAAATATAGCACATAACAAACAATTTTTGTTCGCTCGGTTCTAGTTTTTGACTTATGGTTAATTTCATTATTTTGAGAGAGTTATTGGTTGAGGAAAACACTAATTGTCTTTAGTTAGTAGTAGTAGTAAAAAAACAAAAAAAAAAAAAAAGTTTAGTTAGTAGTAAACAAACTGCGGCTAACACTTTTCTACCGAAATAACCCAATAGATGTCTTATCTTTTTTCTTTTGCTCCGCCATTAAAAATATTTTAAAACGCCGTATAAAAATAGACTGGAAGAACTAGTTAATTTGTCAGTTATCTTACGTTAACATCGGTCGATGTTCAAATATATGGTATATTTGAACATCGACCGATGTTAAGTCTCTAGACCATAAGTCCCTAGCCCTTTAAAACTACTGAATGTCACATGTGTCACATGTCAATGTGACATTTTCGCGATACCATTCTTATTTTATAATTATGTTATTAGTAAATTAATTAGTTGTAAACAGCTTCTATTTAATTATTCCTTTATTTTAATACGAATGTACATGTCAACTTAGGACTAAATTACGACAATACTGCTTACATAGTAACCAGGGCAATGGTGATAAAAATTGCTTTTATTCTGATGAAAAATAAATTTACGCACATAATAATGGGATCACTACGAAAACTACTAATTTATTGCTTTCTTAATTAACTACCAAAGGCTATACATATGTTGTTATATATCGGGCCTTGAATTTTAGCTTCTGACCTTTCTCCTATTAGTTAATTGAATAATATAAAAAATAGAGGTCCAGCCAGCGAGCAGGTAGGATTATGCTTAAATAATGTCAAATCCTGAAAAATAACTTTATAGTAGACAGGTATATGTTTAGTATATAAATACCACCCTACGCAAGTGGAAAAGGGCAAGGAGACAGATTACAAATTCGACGTTCAAAAGAGAAGACCGATTTTCGTAGTGGCAGTGTATATTTGATAGAATTTAGTGTATTACATATCTAACTTTGAGGTGTACACGATTTGCAGCACAAACCGTCATCTTTTAAATTGCAAACACGGAGACAGATTTTGAATTTAACGCAATTTGTCGCATGACTTTTGGATTACGCGGGTTTTTACAAAGTCGCCAATTGGTGACTTTTAAGTGGTTTCACTTATGGGCCTCGGGTTAGGTATCTGGAGTCATGTAACTTCCTCATTGGCGATAAGGCTGATAAAACGCTACTCTTGAACGATTGTATCACGAACGACACATCTATGCAAGATATGGAAAATGCGAGTATGATGAATGGGAATAAGTTGGGAATCTGTAAATTGTAGTCATTTATCTGGGTCACGGGAGTAAGTGCTGTTATCTTTTTATGATCTAATTTGTTTTAGTTATCAGCTGTAATTATAGTATAGTCTTTCGTCATTATTGTTCCTATATCCTTAATGGGAATGTAAGTAAAGTAATATTAGTTTTCCTTTGGAAATTATTAATTTGGAAGCCATCAGAAGTAAATTTTCAGCTCTACTAAAGTATGCAAATCACGTACCAAACTCACGGCCAATATCCGACAAAATCTGCCCGGATCGCCTTGAAATTTGGAAGTGTTTGATTTATGTTATTGTATTGTATCATACTCGTGTATACTATACATATATTCCGCATCTGTTTATTAATACTTCTTATAATTTATGTAAAAGTTTCGCATACGTAGGAATGTTTCATACCAGGTGAACCTTTCGCTCGTTTGCCTTCCACTATAATAAATAAATTTATGTTTTTTTTACGGTTTTAAGAGTAAACTTGGAAACTAGGTGATGTTATTTTAATGAATGGCTAACTTTTTACTATGCCACATTAGAATACCTCAAAAAAGTACTAAGCAATTTTGCCAATATTCCAATTAAAATAAGTTCACTTAAAAAAAATCAAACATTCATGTCGGTTTTTATAAAATAAGTCGTTATAGCCTTTTCCGTCCGTAATGACCGGTTGTTATTTACGTTTCTCTATACTAGCACTAATTAGACTTTTGAGTTTCTTTTACAAATTGGTTGTTAATAACTCGGGAAATAAAGTCAGTGTCCACATAATGTGGACACGTCCTATTAATTATTGTTTACATATTTTTATTGTGTTGAAATCAGTATAGTATTTTTATTATGTTCGAATTAGATATCTTAGATTGATTGATATTCGAAAACATTTTAGAACTCCGCTTTTTAAGAAAGGTTTCGGAGACGAGATTCACCTAAACCTAACCGGTCAGCCACTGCTGTAGGACTGTGCGTATTGAAGTTCATACATGTCTTTGCGAATACGCAGGAGGTTAGTTGTCGTTTTATTTGTCGTTGTCTTTTAAGTAAAGTTTAGAAAAAGGTTTTATATATATACTTGTATTATAAAGAGAAAAGATTTGCTTGTTTGATCTGGATACACTCAAAAAATACTCAACCGATTTAAAAAATCAATTCAACAATAGAAAGTTCTATTACCAGCGAGTAACTTGGGCTATATATATTATATATTTATTTGTCTATCTATCTAGCCGAGCGAAGCTAGGAAGTATTACTAGTCTTCTATTACATATCTTAAGACGGCAGAAATATTGTATTTATCTTAAGGTTCAATATTACTCCATCACAATCAATTTTAAAATTTGTTTGCGGCAATTGTTTGCTGCTGTCTTCTTGATTGATGGTTATAAACAATTTGCAAATTACTTTTCTTCGCGCTGAACTGAATAAAGCATTTCATAACTATTAAATTAAATGAATTAACAATATACTTTCACATCTACTTTTTAAAATCAGCTAGAAATAGCAATTGTTAAATTTTTAAACGAAGCGGAAGAGATGGATTAGTGTTATCAAAAATAGACGACGAGGAAGGCCAGGTTATGTGTTTATTACTTTATAATTATGGTACAGATAAAAAAACTGTAACTAATAAAACTAACCTGAGTCTTTAATTTAAATAATCCCGTATTTTATTTCAGAAATGACAGTAAAGATGCGGTCACGGAGAAGTAATTGAATGTTAGGGAAAAGTAAGGAGAACGTTTTAACTCAAACTAAAGTAAGTAAGGATTTTCAACCAATCGAAACAGATTTTATTAAACATTTCAATTACTTGGTATTAGTACTAAATGTCAACAGTTTGTTCTGGCACTAAGAACTGACGACCTAAGTAAAGCTAACCTACAAATTTCTATGACACAGCGGGTTCTGAAAACTTAATTGGAAGCAGTGCTAACATTTCTGTTCTGACAGTTCAAGTTAATGTTTGCTCAGTGAGTAAAATGTTAGTTTTAGAAGTTCCATGAGTTGTAATAACAATAAGGTCACACAATATGGCTGCAATTAATCCGAAATTATGCACATATATGATACATATAAGATAGAACAAAACATGAAGACTGACTTTTAATTATCATTAGTATTTCAAAAAATATTACATTTGATGTAACATCTGTTTTGTTATCCTCAATGCGTAGTGACAGACATATTTCTATCACACTAGTGATTTAAAAGATCGTGGAAAAGCATGGGATATTTAATATATATTTTTTTTATTAAATCATATGCTGAGAGTTATATGACATTCAATCGCGACATATTATAATTTTTTTTATAAGGAATAAAGTAGAACTTGACCACATTCCCACCTGATGTTAAGCGATGGTGTGGTCTACGAAAGAATGGAAACTAGCCGTGTATCTAAACGTCTGGTGGTAGAAAGGGGATGGGGGAACTAGTTCATGTAATTCCTGCGCAGACTCCCCAAAATGCAACCTGTAAAACACCGAGAGGCTAGCCACTTTGCGTCTGTACCCAAAACTGACTAAATTAAGGTCTTGGTCACCGATCAGCCTCTGGCCCGCCTCTCCACCGAATCTAATGCCGCGAGTTGGTATTTGGCTGCTCCTGCCCAGACATGGCAGCAGTACTCCATACACGGTCGGATCTGTGCTTTATACAAAGTCCAAAGCTGTCCCGCTGAGAAATTATACACAAACCACGGTAATTTTAGTTAACTATTCTGTTTTATAAAATAAATAATTCTATTTGTTGGTATTGCTGATTAACAATTCTATTTGTATTTCATAATAATTATGCGGGACAAGCAGCTTTGCATTGTTCAACTTTCCTAATAGATGGCGCCATATGTATTTTAAAATGCATAATTGCGTCACCTCGTGACGGTAATATAAATGCTTAATTAGTGTACTTAAACATTTTTTTTACAGGAGTTATCAATCTTCAAAGGTTTTTATTATTGTTTCGACTGCTGGCAATAATTCAAATTGATATTAGTTATATTTCAATGATGCCCTCAATACTATTTTAAAATTAATTTTAAAACGCTTAAAGTTACATTGGAATGATTTTTAAATAAAGTAAAAGTCCATGTATGCTTTTCTAAAATTAACATTGACGTTTTAGATTGTAGTATACGTAATTTTATTATAATGTTCTAACATTCATTTCCATAGAAACGTTGAAAAACTCAATTTTTTTATGGAAGAAGGTGACAAACGAGCAGGCAGGTCACCTGATGATAATTAACCGCTATCCTTAGGCATTTGCAAGAAGCTAATGAGTTTGAGTGAGATGCGTTGCCTACCTTTAATGGACAGAGAATGGAACAAACATAAAAATATGTCTCCTTTTCTTGTCCATACCTCCGTCAAATCCATTTCGCCTTCTCATCCTTTCCAAGGGGAAGAGGACTGGAATATAAGATGGTATTCTGGTTTGCCAAATCATGCAATTTTAAGGCCTTCAACTGAAAATATTCTCTCTCCATTTTTCCTTAGTTTATGTCAATTAAGTAATACCGACTAGATGGCAATGTTTTAAGGGCACAAAGAAATCTTTGTGCTGCACACAGAAAGCTACAAAATAAGGGTTATACAATGCTTAAAACGGCGCATGAAACGCTCATGCAATATTCATCTGTAACCTTAATATGCCTGTGCTTATTTCAAGAGTCGTTTCATGTTACGATATACAAGATGCTCGTATATTTCTATTTTACGGTTGCGATAAGATAAAAAGTTTAATCACTTGATTTATGAGAACATGCTTAGAAATTCTGTTTAAGAACTTCGATTGGCGAATGTTAGCAAGGAAACAATCTAAACTATTTTTAATTTATAAGTAACAACACGGTTTTATGTTTCTAAACATTAAATATTAATGTAAAACTGATATTGTTTAATAAAAAAAGAAACTATGTTGAAACCCAGGTACCTAGGTAGGTAGATAACCGATGAGCATGTATAAAGATGTCGGTGCCTATTATGTGGCCGTAGAAGAAGCAAGAAAGGTATGGCAAGACCACGGCAAATACGTGATCTCTGCCTTTTCTCTTGGGTTACGAGCGTTAGTTGTTATTTAATGAGGCTCACAGTTGTTGACTGCTGGATGTAGTTATTATTATTAATCGCCACGGTTCCATCCCCTGGAGTCCCGCATCTTTACCGGTTCGTAGGTCCATCGTGTAGGGTCTGCATGGGCCCCTGCCTGTTATGTTGTCTATAAAAAAATGATGAATAAACCCCAAATAAGATGGCTATCAGTGGCGGCTGAAATGAAAATATGGTTGACATGACCCAGGACAAAACGCGTAGCCCAAGATAGATCGAGATAGCGGCGCACTGCGGCCGCCCTCTGCGCCACTGCGGGGAATGAAAACACTAAGTACTAGTTAACCCATAATACAGTATAGAAGATTTAGTGACTAGCTCTATTGTAGCCTAAGTAAATCATAATTTGCTTAGAGCCGTGGCCGTACTGTTCTTGATTCCTAATGAAGCATTCATGCAATTTGATATTAATAAAGCTTTTGATAGTTGTGTTTGGCCAATAAATCTAGACGTGATTTTTTATGCGACTGCATTATTCCAATGTCGTATTGGGTAGTACGAGCGAGTGTCGGATAGTTAACATATAATTTGTCTAATTATTGATATATTTTTGTCTAACCCCTTTAAAAGCTGCTTACTCAACAAATAATAATGATACAAATGTTTACTCTAGTATAAAGTGATGGTAGTAACAAGTGGTTTGTTGCTGGTAATATCTAACTATTCGATAAATTATTTCATGAGAAATAAGTAAAGTGAATAAAAAGGTGAAGTTTTAAAAGAGTTTTTGAACAACGTAAAAAGCAACTGCGTTTGGTTATTGTTTTAACATGAAAAATAAAAAAATGTTTCTTTATCTAAATTTACAAAGCACAATCCACAAAAATAGCTTTTAAGGTAAGCTTTCAGATGATTGAAGAGTTACTTCTGGGTGACACGCCTGAAACAATAAATTATACAAATTTTCATTTAACATTCATAATACAACAGGCAGGATATTTATAACGGTATTACAAAGCTTTCGTTTCAGTTGATTGTTCTTAATTAATCAAAGACCTCTGTGGACTGTGTGTTAAAACATAAAGAGTAAAGAAATAAGATTCTTTGATATAAATATATTGACTATTTTATATGTGTGTGATAAAACGATTTTGTATTAAAATAAAAGGTATAAAAGTTTTCAAGTCCACTTTTATTCATATAAAATGTGGCGGCGCTGCCATCAGCGCCACCTTTCCTAGGTTGTAATAGCGATTACGCAAGGCAGGTAATTAACCGTGAGATCGCAACGCTTACAAACAACATGTTTTTTACGAATGTTTCGGCAGTGAGAACACACGACAACATATTCAGTCATTGCTGCTGATGGGTGTACCGTTGTGTGTCTATATATTTTACATTATATATACGAGGTAGGAAGTTGTACGAAAACTGACAGTAATCGGAAAAAAATGCAAGTAAATCTCTTAAATGTATTCTTTGTAGGGAGGGGTCTGGATAGGTATCACGCCAGTATAATTAAGTATGTGATGTACGGCTTAATACGCCGCATGGAATTCAATACCAAAAAGAAACGGCCAACAAACAAACAAAAATGACGAAGGAATATGCGATGCTCACATTCTCAGGTGTATACACCTATCATGTCACATGTCATCTGAGTTATTACACTTCCTCATCATTTTGTAAAGCAATTTATTTTATTTTATTTTTAATTAGAATAGTATAATATTTTTATTTAATTTAAGCTGAAATTTTATTAAATACTGAACCGCAGATAAATTTATCACGTCTAAATATTATATTAGTCTAGCATTTGAATTACTTTTTTTTATATACAAGAAGTGGTTGCAAACGAGCAAGCGGTCACCTAAGTGACAACATAGACATCTGCAACAAGCATTTGCGAGTTGCAGATGCATTGCCTACCTTTAATAGACAGAGGAGGTAATGGACAGAAAATGTCAATTTCCTTCTCTTATCCATCTCTTGCCGCCAAATCCTAAAGAGAACTAAAATTAGACCTTCGGCACCTCACTCCTCAGACAAAGCGCAGAATTCTTCAACATCACGCCTGTCTTCTGTGAGGTCGTGGTATTTCACCGGTCGAGCGGGCCATTCGTGCAACGGATGTAATTGTTGCGCACTCTACCACTTTTAACACTTTTACAACACTTGCGGTAAAATAACTTTTCGAAATGATATACTGTGCAATTATGCCCAAACGGCAAGGAAAAAGGGTTCGGTTTTAAAGGTTTTGAAACTGAAAACTAGAAAATGCATCTTAACGACAATATCGTCGACGGTTAGGAATTTAATTTGTTCTGAGAACAGATTAAAGAGTTATAACGGCTTTGGTCGGTTGTGGAGAACCACAACCGACCAAAGCCGTTATAACTCTTTTAAGCTCAAGCTGAATTTATTGAGCTGAATTCTATGAACATTTTACCATAGGACAATGTTATAATTAAATCGGGGTTTACCGTAATTGGTTAAAATTCAATAAAGAAATTTATTACATATAACAAATATATTGAAATATATTACAATAACAGTTTATTGTAGGTAGTTTAGATGAATAGTTGTAATATGTAGATAGTTCATAATAAGATTCAATTACGTGTTGAAGAATAACACAGACCGCCCGTTAACGCCGCCTTTTATCAACTTTTATTACAATAAGAACTATTCGTGCAACTTATTAATCATTAATTACATCGTCACCAAAATTCCACGATATGACTTTATACCACAACATTATCAATCTGTTCTTTGCTGCACACCATTTAAACCATTGTCACAAGATCGATACAGAAATCAACAAGCCCGACTGTCTGTACACTTTGACACTCAGAGGAAGAATACGTATCGAATGATACCTCACTCTTCAAAATTTGGACATTAGGCTTCACCACCTACCACCACCACCTACCACCACCGCCTCAGCCTATGATCGTCCACTGCTGGACATACGCCTTCCCCATTGATAACATCATTGGGGGGAAAATGTGCCATAATCGCCACGCTTGGCAGGCGGGTTGGCGATCGCATTATGTTCCACCATATTAAGAAAAGGACGCTGCCCGTACTCCGGTGGTCTTTACATCCAGACACAAGATAAACAGACATGTTCATGCACACAAATGTTTGTCTTGGGTGGGGATCGAACCCATGACCTGCGGCGCGACAGGCAAGTGTCTTGCCATTGCGCCAACCGGTCAGTAATTAGGCTCCAGGCAATCATAATCGAACAGGCATATATAAATAAACACATGTATAATACATGTATGTATGTAACATACATCTACATTACTCGCCTGTCGGACAAAAAGTAGGATCGACACGTTTGTTCCCAAACACGGCACCTTTTCCAAGATAATTTCTGCGTCTAATGTTTCCAAATTGACAAATGTTACCAGCCTATTGCCTTTTTATTGAGTTCTTTTGTTTGACATTATCCATAATACAATTTCATCCTTTCGGATTCTTTTCTTTGAAGTTGGCTGTCTGACATGTCCGGTCCGAACTACGGTGCGGAAACTTTGTCTACGAAAGTTCGGCGGGAAAAGTGCTATGTTCATTAAAAATATGCATATTTAATCGAGTAAAATGATACAAATATAAAAATAATTATAATTTTGTAATCGGAAGCTTAGTTGCTAAGTAATGTTTAAAATTAAGTTAATAGAATACAATCTCTTAATTAATTATATGCCAGACTTCTGAAACACATTCTATTTTGAGTTTGACTCGTGTACCCCACTTAATTGTAAGGGATTACGTAATTGCTTATGACGATCAAATATACGATATTGTTAGTTTGAGTCTTCAGACAATACTAGTAGTATAGGATCTAAATTGATTTTGAGATATTCTCTCACTACACTGCACCATTAGACCTTGACCTTCTTCAAATTTCATAACACATTAATGAAATTCGAAAAAGAATACTAACAAGTCCATAAATAAGAAATTGCAAATATGAGTAATAAATCTACGCGCCTAAAATTCTTTTAACATTTATCCTTAGGTATCATGTTTTCAATTTTGTTTCTAATTTCCTGATATTTGGAACAAATAATAGAAATCATTATTTCCTTGTAATTTACTGGAATGAAGAGGAAATTCGAATTTTTTTTGCGCGCTTTTAGTTTAAAAGAATGTCATTTTGATAAGTTCAATTTTTAATTTGTGTTGATTGAGTTTTCTAAAGTTTTTATTGAAAGTTGAAGCTCTATGGGACTTACGATATAATAGTTTTAAATGATCTCATAGCTTAGCGGTTATCATAGCTATGTATATTGGTAGCTTTGGATTGATTGGAATGATTTCCATTTTGTAGAATATTTCAACTCCATAAATTGTTCAAAAAGAACGTTATTGTTGTGAGAAGAAAAGTTCCGTCCTTCTTTCCTCCATCAAATCTCCTTCCTATCAATTTTTGACTAAAAAAGGGTGGGACGAAGAGGACTTGAGTAAGGCCCCCGGAACCACACTCGTCAGACGAAACGCAGAAAACTTTTATTTCACTTCTGTCTTTTGTGAGGTCGCGGTATTGCACCAGTCGAGCCGGTTCATTCTGCAATGGATGTTACTGTTGTTACCATTGTTATCATGGAATATCTGTAATTAATTGGATTTTTATACATTAAAGCGGCAAGGGAGCATTGGGTCGTCAAATTTAAGTGATCACAGTCGCTCACATGTATCACAAAGCCAGATAATTTGTGAGCTACTGTAACACATCTTGCTATACTTACGCATATCAATGGATTATCTAGTTGTTTGTATAAAATGCTTTTGAATAGATGCTGTGAGCTTAGTTTTAGATTCCGCCTTAGATCATTGACCTAAATAATTCTCCAGAAAGTGGGCTTTTTATATTTAGTAAAATGTAAATAATGAGATCTTTTTCTAACGGAGATTCCAATATCACACCCATTTTCCGTCAATAACAGGAAACTAAGCAACAAATAGAAGGGAAATGTAAACTGGATACAAATTATGCCTAATTTTAATATTCTTTACGGTTGCTATGCTAAGAATTTCGTTTTAGATTACACATTGGAAACATTCCAGAAGTAAAACACTAATGCTTTCGACGCTGCCCACCATGCATATTTGTGATGCAAATAAATGTAAATTATAAGTCTTCACGGTCTACAGCGCATATTTTTTTACTTCCACTCTTGCATATTAATGTATCTCTCACTGAATTGATAATAAATAGTTCATTAAGTCTCGACGTGGGTGTACACCCAATAACAATACTGCTCCTTAATCTTCGTTGCGCTTAGTAAATAAAGTGAACAACTTCTTACAAACTCAATACTTGTTTCGGCGGCGCCCCACTAGATAGGAGGGGTCCTCTACCTATCGCTGCCTGGGACAGCTCCCAATTTTTTGACCGGTGCCTCGGTTCAAGAGAGGGCC